>PITA01013420.1:0-57554 GCA_004023965.1 Spilogale gracilis | reverse complement strand
CAAATCTATGGTCAAATCATCTTTGACAAAGCAGGAAAAAATATCCAGTGGAAAAAAGACAGTCTCTTCAATAAATGGTGCTGGGAAAATTGGACAGCTACAGATAGAAGAATGAAACTAGACCATTCTCTTACACCACACACAAAGGCAAACTCGAAATGGATGAAAGACCTCAACGTGAGGCAGGAATCCATCAAAATCCTGGAAGAGAACATAGACAGTAACCTCTTTGACATTGGCCACAGCAACTTCTTTCAAGACACGTCTCCAAAGGCAAAGGAGACAAAAGCGAAAATGAACTTCTGGGACTTCATTAAAATAAAAAGCTTCTGTATAGCAAAGGAAACAGTCAACAAAACAAAGAGGCAACCCACAGAATGGAGGAAGATATTTGCAAATGACACTACAGACAAAGGGCTGGTATCCAAGATCTATAAGGAACTACTCAAACTCAACACCCAAAAAGAAGATGAACACATCAAAAAATGGGCAAGAGACATGAAGAGGCACTTCTCCGTAAAAGATGTACAAACGGCTAACAGACACATGAAAAAATGTTCAGCATCACTAGCTATCAGGGAAATTCAAATCAAAACCACACTGAGATACCACCTTCCACCAGTCAGAATGGCCAAAATTAACCAGACAGGAAACAAAAGTGTTGGAGAGGCTGCGGAGAAAGGGGAACCCTCTTACACTATTGGTGGGAATGTAAACTGGTGCAGCCGCTTTGGAAAACAGTGTGGAGATTCCTTAAAATATTAAAGATAGAGCTACCCTATGACCCTGCAATTGCACTACTGGGCATTTACCTCAAAGATACAGATGTAGTGAAAAGAAGGACCATATGTACACCAATGTCCATCGCAGCAATGGCCACAATCGCCAAACTGTGGAAAGAGCCAAGGTGCCCATCAATAGATGAATGGATAAAGGAGATGTGGTACATATATACAATTGAATACTATGCCTCCATCAAAAAGGTGAATATCCAACTTTTGTAGCAACATGGACTGGACTGGAAGAGATTATGCTGAGTGAAATAAGCCAAAAAGAGAAAGTCAAGTATCACATGGTTTCACTTACTTGCGGTGTATGAGGGGTAACCTGGAGGACAGTGGGAGAAGGAAAGTAAATGGGAACTAGGGTAATCCAGGGAGGGAAACGAAACAACAGAGACTTTGGACACAGAAACAAACTGAGGGACTTGGAGTGAGGGGGGTAGAGGGATGGGAGAGCCTGGTGGCGGGTACTGGGGACACCTAAAGCGTGGAGCACTGGGTGTGGGGAATGGGGAATGAATATTGGAACACTAGAAAAAAAATTTAAGTAACAATAAAAAACAAACAAACAAACAAGCAAAAAACACCTAATCATCAGGGGGATGGCTTTGGCTCAAGTGAGAGATCAGGGCAAAGACTGTGCTCCCATGGGTTGGAACAGAGACCTAGCCCAAGTCCTCCAGCAAGAGAGATTCAAGGATCCAGATTCTCACCACCAAGGAAAACACTAATAACTTGTGCATTTGGAGAACCTTGTGGCCACTGCCATTTCCTTGGCATTTAAAAAAGCATGTTTCCCTATAACTCCTATGTGAAGAAGCATACTTTACTGTATTTGAAACTCTCATAGAATTGGGCCTTTCCTTTTCCAATATAAACCAATTAAAAGAAATACAGAAATAATCAATCAAGATTTTAAAACTATCTGAAGTGATTTAACCCCAGATTATTTTTGGAAATATGAAAATTCTCTGCAATGATGCATTTCGAAATAAAGCCATATTTGTCATCATAGATTGCACCAGTTATCAATTTATTAACTCTCAGCTTAAAATCCATCCCCCTTCTGCCCTTTGTGATACAAGAGCTGGATGTTCTCAGTGCTTCTTCATTTTCCCAAGAGCACAACATTCACTTTGGGGTGAGGGTGTTGGCAGGAATAGGCGAAGAGGCAGGAGCTTCTCCTCCTCGTTCCCAAGATTCCAATTTCCTGATTTCCTTCTTGGTTCTGTGACACAGTTGCCAGTAGTGGTTTCCATGCTAAGTAGCTGCAGACTCACGGGTGCACATGCTCCAGAGTTTTCCTGGCCTCCCCGTGGGCGTTTTGTGCCCTCCATCCCCAGCCCTCCCACAGCCCTTACCAGTCTCCTCTGCCATCCGGGGACCTGGCCCCATTCTATTGTGACAGGTCTGGATCTCAGCCTGGCAGAGTGCAGCTCCTCCACGTTTGTTCCTTTCCTAGTGAGCGCTTCCTCAGCCTACACTTAACGGGAAGGTCCTATTCTGCTATTCCTGTGTTCTTTGGAGTTTTATGTACCCCCTTATCCATGTCCTACTCTTAGTTAACAATTCTTTGTTAAACAATTGATGCTGTCTCTTGTTTGGGCCCTGATGGATAGTTGGGGGTCCTCTCAATTTTCATACATATACAGCTAATGTATCAGTACCTATTATTAACTCAGTTACAGGTTTTTTACACTTACTGTGTCTAGGTTTCTCCACAGTAGAAAAATGGCAATTTCATAGCACAATTTTGGAAATCAAGCAGAAAACTACATGGAAAACATCTGGTACATCTCTTAGTGCACTCTCCTTAAACATTAATTGTTGTTGTTATCGTTAGGATATTATCACTCATGGTCTTAAGTACCTAAGGAATATTTTCAATTAAGACCTTCCAAGTAACCACTTCATTCTTTTGTTCATGTCTTTCCTTCCTCACTGCCCATCCTTCCTTTGGTTAAAAATAAAAGCTCTATTATCTATCTATCTATCTATCTATCTATCTATCTATCTATCTATCTATCTATCTATCATCTATAATATATATATATATATATATATATATATATATATATTATAAGATTTTATTTATTTGACAGAGAGAAACACAGCCAGAGAGGGAACACAAGCAGGGGGAGTGAGAGAGGGAGAAGCACGCTTCCTGCTGAGCAGGGAGCCCGATGCGGGGCTCGATCCCAGGTCTCCGGGATCATGACCTGAGGCGAAGGCAGTCGCTTAACCAACTGAGCCACCCAGGTGCCCCAGCCCTATTATCTATATTTTTAACAAATTGTAAACTATTTTCCATCCTTCCCCTTTGCAGTGATTTTTTCCCCTTTTTTACCTATTTAGTGTGAAATTATGTTGACAACTGCCAAGAAAGTTTTTATGATCATTTCAATGACCATAAAATTCATCCCTCTTGCAGTAGATTCCTAGAGTAGTATGACCAGTGGGAGAATTTGCTCCTAATTGTAACCTCTTAATTTTGCAATGAACTCTTCTGTGAATCAGAACTTGGACATTTAAAAGGACCCTCTCTGCTGTTGGTGAAGAGAAAGGGAGCATAGTCTTTTGTTTGCAGCCATCTTAATTGTGAATGGCTTCCTCAGACTTAGAAGGATCACAGCTAAGAAATTTACACATTCTGTGATTTCATATTGTTTCCTCTTTACTGTGGTGAAGGCAGTAAATTGAAAATGATCATCGATTCCTTGATATACAAACCATGCCCCTAAAAATTAATGATTTCAATCTTTCTTTTCTCTCTCTCTCTTTTTTTTTTACTGGATGGTAATACATAGTGGTATTTCCTTCTGTACCATTTTGGTAGACTGCAAACAAAATTATGAATTGACCAAGTATTTCTGAGCTTTGAGGCACAACAAACACACTAGAAGAAATGCCTTTGAAATGTTTATAGTTTATCTGACATATTAATCAATCACCTGTGGTCCTTCAGGGAGTGAAATCATTGACTAAGGTCTGTAGGAATCAGTCTCTCCAATGGAAACAACTGAGGTGACCAGATGTCATGTCTGGAATAGTTTACAATCATTCTTCTGGTAAATTGATCCATACCTTGTTTTCTGGGCATCTTTTCCTTTTTCACAGTTTATATTTCTTCATTTACTTTCATTTGTTTTTTATCATTTCTTGTAGGTTTGTTTATTTTATGCCTCCTTATTTTCTGTTCAGAATTTTGCAAGTTGCTACAGTAGTTTTATTCCTTTTATTCTGCATTTTGCATGTAAGGAACTGTCCCATGTGCAAATATAAAAGAGTCGGTCCCAGGGAGAGAAAAAATTATTATTAATAATACATGGAGGAAATAGATATTTAAGACAGTTTTATAAGTGTAGAGAAATTGGCTCTGCTTTAGATCTCAGCATCATGGTCCCAGACCAAAGAACATTAAACCAGCTTGCCATTTAATAAACAGAAGAAGTGTGAGTATTTTCAAATACTTTAAGTACTTGAAATGTAAAACTGAAATAACTTGCCATGAAAATTTAATGACTAGGTCCATTTATGAAGTGACACATTTTCCTTTTTTTTCCCTTATGTTCTTGCCTTTTCTTCTCCTAATTCCTACTCCCCTTTTCCTTACTTTGCTTCCATATTTATGGTACGAATACTAATATAGGAAAAAGTGAAAACCCACATAAAGTCATTAATGCTGTCAACGTGCATGTGTCCACAAAGGTGATGCTTCCTTGGAATTGTAGAGGAAGAAAGAAAGAAAGAGAAAGAAAGTGAACCATACACTGTCTCCTATTATTCAGCAGAGATCTATTGTTAATATTAACTATAAGATGATAGTATTAGAGAGACAAGGAGTCAAACTAAGCAAGACCTATTCAGATTTTTAGGGTTAATACATAAATAATCCTTAGATGCTGGTATTTAGCACATGTCTACACCCACCGTAAACTTCAACTAGTCGTATTCTGGCTACGTACTTTGGAGATCTGAGTGATTACTACATCATTCACCATGATTTTCATGATTTGCTTTCATTAAGTTTTTTTATTTTCTTTTTTTTAAAGATTTTATTTATTTATTTGAGAGAGAGTGAGAGAGAGAGAGAGAGCATGAGAGGGGAGAAGGTCAGAGGGAGAAGCAGACTCCCTACAGAGCTGGGAGCCCAATGTGGGACTCGATCCAGGAACTTCAGGATCATGACCTGAGCCAAAGGCAGTGGCTTAACCAAATGAGCCACCCAGGTGCCCCTATTAAGTTTTTTCTTTATTTTCTGTGTTGGGCTCTTACTGTATTTTCCCCCTTCACACATGGGAGTCTACTCACTTTCTTACATTTCTCTACCTTTGTTCTTCCTCTCTTTCCCCTTAGGATTTTTCAGTGGATGAGCATGCATCATGGCCCTGTAATATTTAATTGAAATTTAAGTATGTCTATCTCTGAGGTATGAGCCAAAAAATAAAAATCCTGAAAGACTTGTCCACGTGGGATTGGTCTCAATGTAGTATATTCCATATCAGGTCTTTTTTAATTAAAGGAATCAATAGCTCCTGATCTTGGTATAGTGAGTAGAGATGTAGTGATGGGAATTCTGATTTTAATCAGATCTCCTTCATTTCTACTTTAGATGACAGACATTCTTTGTTTGACTTCAAGGTTATTTTCTCTTTGAATGAAAGAACTGGGTGTGAGACAGTTTGCCTTTCTTAATGCTTCCAAGACAAATTAAAAAAAAAAAGTAGAGTAGGAAAAGAAAAATAAGAAAGGCTATAACTGATTTCTTCTTTGGAGATGTGGTATGTAAGGTGAGAAGACCATAGGGCTAATTTTTTTAACTATATTTAGAAATTATATATATTTTGAAAATAACAGGAATGAAGCTTTTTGTTTCCATCTTATATGTTTACTTTTTGTTTCATTTCATGGTAATTTAGAAGAAAACATCCCCATCATTCATTCCACACCTCCTTTTCTGAAGGCAAGTGTTGTTAGTTATCAGATTTTAAGTGTCCAGATAGTGTATGTAAGCTCAAAATGGGATGTATTCATAAGACAACTGGAGACAGAAGAGTATAATGCAATTTGACAAATATTTACAAATGTATTTATAATTTCTGGCCTGCCTTCCCACCAGAACTAGGCAGCTCTGTTCTATTTCTGTTCTGGTTCTCACCTTACTCCCTTCTTAGACTTGCTGCTATATTTAAGTATGATGTCAGTGAATTTAGGCTCAGATATGAGCACGCCAGCTCTACTTCCTCTATTATCTGAGACATGACAGGTTGTTACTGGCTCTACGGCTCCAGTGTGGGCTCAGAAAACTGAGGACCAATTGAGGACCTTGCATCAGCTGGAAGGGGTATGGTCCTCCACAGAGATGGTCATTTCTCCTCTGTATCAACCCATGGGAAATGTGGTATAGGTAAGGCTGCTCTGTTCTCCAAATATTATACATTTTTAATAATATAATTCTTAATAAACACACCCTGGTTTTTCCATTTTAGCATCTTTTCCCATTTAGTAAATATTTAATAAGTTTTTACTAAATGTCATGTACTGTGCAAAGTGATATGCACACAGTGATGAACTAAACAGGTAGAATGTTCACTTCATTAATGCTTTCTTTTCCTTTTTGTGAGCACCTCCTTCTAACCTAATTGATGATAGCTGGAGAATTACTGGTTATAGAGAGCTTTGTTCTTTACAAAACTGGACACAGCTGTAGTTAAATAATTCATTGTATGATTAGTAGATTCATTACTGATTCATTGTATGATTAGAGCTTCATCTCTGTCTACTAAAAAAAAATGTTAAGTTTACGTAGATAAGACCACATCAGTCTTCATTTCCTCTGAATCTCCACTTGTTAGCTCACTGCCTTGAAAACAGAAGTATTCTACAACTTTATCTGGAATGTCCAAACTAATCCTCAGCCTATCGTTAATGAGGCCCAAACTCCCGACCAGCATAAAAACCTGCTAAAGCAATTTGCTATCCAATCCACTGTACAGATACAGTACCTGAATTTTCTCAATAGCAATGTCTAGTCAAGATGGGTTTTAATCTGATAACCAAACCATAAAATCTTATTTTATCACTGCAATTGTTAAAATTGAGTTCCAGAGAGAACACTGCAAACAGGCTCTTTTGCTTTTCACCCGGCAAGCTTTATCACACACAAAGCAGATTCAGCAGGTGTACCTACGGAGAAGGACAGCATCCCCAACTCAAGGGAAGGTAAAGGTTTTCATTACTCATTACACCTTTCATGGTGCTGCATTTTCTGGGGGCAGACAAGGTGTTGAGTGGTGTTTCTTCTCTCTGTGGGATCCTGAAAAGCTGGTACTGTTTTATCTTACCAGAGGAGGGTATAAATTTTATTAACATTGTGACAGACACAGTAGTAGTCCCCCAAACTCTAATCCCTGGAAACTTTTAATATGTTGGGTAACATGGCAAATGGGAATTAAGGAAGCATGTGGAATTAAGGTTGCTAATCTGCTAGAGATGGAGCAATTTTATCCTGGATTATCTGGGTTGGCGCAATGTAATCCTAAGGGTCCTTACTTGTCAAAAAGGAAGCCAAAAAAAAAGAACCAGAGAGGTGCAAGTGTGGAAAGGACACTACTCACTGTTGCTGGATTTGAAGATGGAGGAATGGGGCCATGAGACAAAGAATGTGGGCAGTTTCTCAAAACTGGAAAGGGAAGGAGACAAATTCTTCTCTAGAACTACCAGAAGGAACCCAAACCTACTGATATTTGATTTTTAGCCACTAAGACCCACTTTGGACTTCTGACTTCCTGAACTGTGAGATAATAAATTTGTGTTGCTTCAAGCCACTAGGTTAGCTAATTTGTTATGGCAGCAATAGGAAACTGATATAAGCACATTCTAGCGGGTGCAAGAAAAAAGCCATAACGTGGAAAGTATTCTGTTATCTGAAGTTGCCCCTATGAAGAACTACACATCTCTTTTTTTGAAGGGTTAAACTGGTATAGCAGACATTCAGCATCTAGGTTTCATATACACTTGTAGCTAAAAGATATCTCTAAACAATAATGCTAAAATGGATACACACTTGCTTTTCAAAATTGGAATTTGTGTTCATATTCAAGTTACTACATGTTAATCAATTTATATCATCTTTCAGGTTTTAACTAAGTTAGAAAGATGTAAGGGGAATTGTAGACAAAAAAATGAATGTGTATAAGAGGTGATGAACTCTGACTCCAAAATATTAGCAGGGAAAATATATGTGGAATGGATAGGAATTTGAGTAATTTATAAAAATTACTTCTCTTTAGACATAGTCTTTAGTGTTAGCATTTAAAATAAACCTTTTATTTAGAATATTTTAGATTTACAGAAAAACTGCAAAGACACTGTTTGTTTTTTCATGAAGGAAAAAATTAAATTCCATCCCCAGTCTGGAGCCCAACATGAGGCATGAACTCATGACCCTGAGATCAAGACCTGAGCTGAGTTCAATGATTGGATGCTTAACAGACTGAGCCACCAGGTGCACTTCTTTCTTGAATAAAAATATTTAAACTTTCTACTCAATAGGCCACTAGATGCTCGGTTTTGTAGTATTTGCTATGAGTTTAGAAGGCAAAGAAGAGATCTACAGAAAAATACATGTCACTTGGAACAACTGAATATAAGTAGAGTACAACTAACTCTAGCCTTCTCTCCAAATGGCATGTCCTGAATACATTTAACACAGCATTTTTCTTGTAATTTTTGCCTTGTCTGTGTTCCTTAGTAGACTGCGAGCAACTTGAAAGAAGACATCCCACCTTATTTACTATTGCTTCCCTGGCGTCTAGCACAGTGCCTGGCATCGGGTAGACACTACTCAATCATTGTCTGATGAATGATGCCAAGGAGCACATTATTAATATGATAGGTACTTGAGAGAATGGGAAGATTAATAAGGGAATGCTCACAGAAAGCGTCACATGGAAGAAGACCTTAAGAAGGCTCTAGAAGGAAGTGGGCCAACCCCTGAACTTCTGAAGTCATATAAAGGAAAGGAAGCAGAATAAGTTTGGCTATTTGCAGGGAAGGCATTGAGAATAAAAAGTATAATGAGAAAAAGAGTTTATGTTGAGACTACAAGGGTTTGCTACAGAGAGAACAAATGTACTTAATATTATTGATACTATTTGAATTACTGAGTATTTCCTATGCCAAAAAGACCATTTTGCTTGCCCTTTATGACCCTTTTGAAGTCTCAGCTTTTTACTTTTCTGCAAGCTCTGCATATTAAATATTTTAGTATATGCTCAAATTGTTAAGTGTATCACAATTCTTTTGGCTTGTCTCATTTGGAAGAAAGTATTCCTCACTAAAACGTAGCTTACTCATTTATTCAAGTAGACCATATTCATTTAATTGCTTTTCAGGCAAATTCTTAAAAATTGGGGTAAAATATAATATTACTTCAGCATCTTTAAATGTCTTAAGGATAAAAAAAAGAAAAGCCCATACAGGAGAAATCATAAACCAAAGATGTTTTGAGGTTCCTATAATAATAAACTTTTGGTAGGTTAAGAATCTATAGCTATATTTATATCTCTTCTGTCAACAGGCATTTCATTAATGAATACTGAAGACTGACTTTTTCTTTCAACATTTGCTAATATTATGTATACATCAGGGGCATTACTGATTTTTTTTTCCATTTCCTAGGTTTAAAAAAATGAAAAGCAAAAGCACATCAAATTCAAATATACATCTTCTTTGGCCTAGTACTTACAGATGTCTGAACCTATCACACTCTTTCTCACCCTAAGGCATCTGGCCAGTCTCTTTTTCCCCACCTTGGACACACTAGTTCTTATTCTCCTTTAATTCTCAAATTAGACATCACTTCTCAGAAGCTTTCCCTAACACACCACATTCCTCATTTCACCAAAAGCTTGAACATTCTAGGAGGCTCTTCTATACCCTGGGATGAGATCTAAAGTTGCAAATATTACATCCTGTGTTGCAATTGCTCTCTTCCTTGTATAGATGCACCACTGATAGTCATTTTTATACTCTCAAGCATCTAGTACCTTGACTGGTACATAATTAAGCATTCAAAACTATTGTTGAATGAATGACTGAATAAGTATTTGTTGAATAAATTTTGCTACACTGAAAAAAAAAGAAAAGTCAGACTACTTTATTGTTTTGGGATATAATACCACTCCAATTATACCACAGTTGTGGTATTTGCTTTTAGATCTTAAAAATATTTTTATCATAGATACTTCTCTTAGAAATTATCTTAAATATTGACAAAGACATTTTAAATATTATTTGAAACATTATAACTTGATAAGCTACAAATTGAGAAATGTACTATATTCTATCTAGAAACTTCTCAAAAAACTTAACAAAACTTCTGACTTTAGTTCTGTGCCCTTTTCCTTCATACATATTGAAAAATTATTAGCATGAGGCAAGTTAGAATGAAGAATAAGACTAAAAACGAAAGAACTCAGAATAAGGCATTATTTACAAATTGTCAGGACACAGGATACATTCAGTATTAAGAGCCATCTCTACCCACTAAAGCATATTTACAGTTATTAAAGTATATTCAAGAGTTTCCTGAATTATTCAGGTTCAAACTTTAAAATAGTGTATTTAGTTTTGTTCAATTAAAGCTGAATTAGTAAGCTTATTTCATTTCAAAGCTGCAGTGA
The DNA here is from genome assembly GCA_004023965.1 of Spilogale gracilis. NCBI lineage: Eukaryota > Metazoa > Chordata > Mammalia > Carnivora > Mephitidae > Spilogale > Spilogale gracilis. The sequence continues at coordinate 47,086 of PITA01013420.1, read as the reverse complement.
ATCTTGGAACACTGGCAAAAAATTTAAGTAACAATTAAAAAAAAAAGCTGCATAACCCATTCTAAAATAAAAAACGTGCAAAATTGGCAGGAAGAAAATGGGAACTTTTATGATATTCTGAAAGAATACTTGAATAAATAAAAATATATACTTTTCGGGGGAAAGAACTACTGGGTACAGTGAAATACTAATTTTCCCTAAATAAAACTGCTAATTAAATAGAATCCTAATCAAATGTCCACTAAATTTTGGGGGAATTTGAAAAGATTATGCTCAAGTTTATATGGCAAAACTCACATTTGATAGTATCTAAGGAAATTATAGTAAAGAGTAATAATACAACTTTTTAATTATATAATAGGTCTTATTTTTTAAAAGCTACAGAAATGAAAACAATGTGGTAGCAGTACGGAATAAGATGGATCAATATGGAGATTTCATGTAAGGTAAAGATAACATTTCAAATTAGTGGGTGAAAAGATGGGTCAATAAATGGTGCTCAGACAACTAGTCTTTGGGAAAATAAATTGAGGTTTGATTCCAACTTTATTCCTCAAACTAAAATAAATACCAGGTCGAGAAATGCTGTGTTTACTTTTATTAATGTTTTACATTTAAGGTTTTACTTTATTAAATTCTTTTCTCAAATTGCAAATAAATTTTGCATTCAAACTCTCATCCTTTTGTGTAGAATTAGTTTTAATGGCTTGATCCATACATTGTTTTCCTCATGGTAGCATATATGCAAACATATAAACCCATATAAATGGTGCTCTTAGTTTTGCAATTGTTTTTTTTTTTTTTTTTTTTTTTTTGCAATTGTTTTTATTAAAATAAAACCATTTACAGGAGTCTGGGTGGCGCAGTGGTTAAGCATCTGCCTTTGGCTCAGGTCATGGCCCTGGGGTCCTGAGGTGGAGCCCCCGCATTGCATCGGGCTCCCAGCTTAGCTTCTCCCTCTCTCACTCCCCTTGCTGTGTTTCTTCTCTAGCTATGTTTCTCTCTGTCAAATATATAAAATCTTTAACACAAATAAATAAATAAATAAAAGCCATTTAGAACACATTATACTGTAATTTTTTTCCTTTTATCAGTGTATCCCAGGTATTCTTCCATATGAACAGCTATTAATTAAATACTTTTGAATAACTGCTTAATATTCCATTGAATAAACATACATATTCTTACATACTAACTTTTATTTCTATGGTGATGATTCTCAAACTGGGCAAGTTCAAAAGGTTCATTCATTTTTAATTTAATAGATATCACCAGACTAGTTTCCAGAATGTTTGCAGCAATTTACACTTTGACTAGTACTACATTAAGATGCACATTTATCCATGTTTTTACTAGGACTGGATGTTGAATCTTAGATTTCTGCCAGTCTGATGGCTTAAAAATAGCATCTTATTATTCCTTTTATTTGCATTTCCCCGGCTATGAATGAACTTGGGAATTCATAGAGTCATTGCATTTCAGAGATTCATTGAATTTCTACTTCTATGAAATTCTCACTCATATCATTTGTTAATTATTTTAGATTGTCTTCTTCTCAATCTATAGACATCTGATAGTGGTAGGATTATTGAACCTTCATCTGTCCCATATTTTACCAATATTCGTCTCAATCTATCATGTTTCTTTGCACTTTGCTTATAATATATTTATCATACCCATTTTATTCATATATAGCCAAATATGTCTATATTTTATCTCATACTATACATTTTGGGTTTATTATCTTTGTAGCAAGATTTTCCCTCCTTCCAAATTCACATTACTGTTCTCCCAAATTTTCTTATAACATAAGAGAAGCTCTCAGTAAAATAATTGCTTGAATAATTCAATAACTGCCTCACTCCTTCAGTCAAAATTAAAAAAAAAACTGAGCAAACCAATTTATTAGAAATTCAAATAGTCTTAATTTTAGTTTTAATACATTTGTGTTCTGTAAAACACCTTTATTAATGTTATATTTTTGAGCATAATAGTGCTACCATAAATGTTCATAACATTTCTTCAAAACAAAACGTCATCTTATTTGTTAAGCCTACAAAAATTGTTTTCAGTAACATTCAGACTTTCTACCACTTTAATATCATTAAACTGACCAATTATCAAATGCTAATATATACATATCAACAATTTCTAGGGAGATAAAAAAGAGAGGTACAAAGAAATACTATAGATCTTGTGGAACATTTGTTTAAGAGAACACACGTTGAATTCTTGATACCTACTGCTCTGTGTATAAAAGAAAGTTCCTTAATTTTATATGTGAACATTTAAATATGGTTTCTCTGAGATCTGCCATTCAGGGCTTTCACAGGAGTCGTTTTAAATTGAGAGCACCACTGTTAGAGCTCTTCCAGATCTAGGTCACAGCTGTTGCTCAGCCACAATTTGGCAATCTTTCTTTACTTTTCTTGTTGTGCTTCTCTTGTTTCTCGAGACATTATCTGCTTTAAACTCACAGTCAATGCTAAGCATAAAGTCCTCAACAAAGAGGTTCTACTCAACTTCTACAGACTTACAGAGAATATTATTTTCTGCATGCTTAAAAAATTAGTTTATCTGAGGAGGTTGATATAGCAGAAAATTAGCGGTAGCGGATTCTGCTTACACTACTGAGATGCTCGTACTTGCTTTGCTGAGGGAGAGACCAGGGTTTCAGGGTATGATAAGGGCTTGAGAGCTAGAGGGTTAGAACCAAGTGGACAGTGTTGAGTGAATGCATTTCCAGGTGCTGATGTTTAGTGAGGTTCAGAATCACAACAGTGAAGTCAACCAGCAGTAAAGCATCCACAAGAAGGCTGAGAAAGCTTTAGATTATAAATTCCTAAGAGACTGAAAAAGCTTAAAATATCAGCACCTAAAGTTAGGGTAGAAATCAAATCTAATTAGCAGAATGTTTAAGCAAAAACAAATATCAATAATCTTGGGATCTAGGGATACACTACTGATGACAGAGGTCATAAATATGGCCACCGGGCAGAATAAAAGGCAAATATTTAGAATGATTTTGTCCAAAGGTAGAAAAATACTCTACTGTTTTTGTGGGGTAGTTGGGGGAAAGTAGACCAAGAGCAAAATTACCTTGCTTAATCATAACTAACCTGTTTGATTCAGTTTAGGAAATGGTGATGGGAATTTCTATAATTCCTGCTAGGGTAGAATCCAGCTTATGAATGTGGCTTCCTTGGAACCTAGGGCCAGAAGTAAGGAAATAGCAGTAACTCGGTGGAGGGAGGAATAAATAGGTGAATAGCTGGCTGTTAATCAGTTAACTGATAGTAGTTCCTTAGAAAGTTATTGTATCCAAAAAAAAAAAAAAAGTCACTGTATCTGTAGTAAAAATACATCCAATGGTTCCTGCTCTAATGCAAACATTTCCAGAGATTATCTGCTTTAAGGATGATGGGGCAACTTTGTCATTTAAAAAAAAAAAAAAAACACTTTATTTATTTACTTAAGAGACAGAGAGAGAGAAGAAAGAAGGAGAGGGATAAAGAGAGAAGGAGAGCAGGTTCTCCACTGAGCAGGGAGCCCGATGCAGGACTCGATTTCAGGACCCTGGGATCATGATCTGAGCAGAAGGAAGATGCTTGACCGATTGAGCCACCCAGATGCCCTTGGCATTTCTTTTCCTTCCTGAGAATAACCCAATAGCAACAGGAAATACTAAGCACAAAATTAAACAAATCCATTTTTCTGAAACCAGGAGACAGATAAACCCCCAAACTGCAAACTAAATAGAAGGGTTAACAAAGCCCAGGAGTACCAAGTAGGAGTGGGAGGAAGAGAAAAATGGGATGGGTGCTTGTGGTTCTGGAAGTTAGGGATACTCCCTTAGCCGCCTGCAAAAATCCAAATCCTTTGTTTACAACAGCGTGAGCAACACAATTACTTGCTCTTCTGGTTGAAGTTGCCCTGAACCAAGTTAAGTTTCTAAAATCAGATAAGAAGAGGTTACAAGCCTTATCTGTGGGATTCTGTCTGTGTCTCTGTTAGCAGAAAAGAAGTGAGTCTTGGCCTTGTGCACAGCTCCATAGCAAGGATGACATAAACACACACACACACACACACACACACACACACACACACACACACACACACATTCTGGATCATGAGGAAAAATCCAGCTAGTTAGTCACATAGCCTTAGCCAATACCTGAATATTTACTTGGGATCTATTATGTGCTTTTTGTTCTGAACGAACCTCAAGTAAGCTCACAGTATTCTATAGACTCAGACATAATTTTGAACAAGTCAAATGCCCAAATATCTAAAGTTATTGCAACTTTTAATCTTGTATTTTTCAAAATATAGATCTAGCTTCATGTCAAAATGTTTTATCTTCAAGTGAATGTAAATAGTCATACAATATTATTAAATACGGATTTTACCATAATGAAGAAAATTTTATGTGTGTATACAAGCACACACATTATTTGGAAATACTTACATACTTAAAAATTCAATGATTCCTTACAAATTATCTTTCACTTTTTATAGAATAAAAATACAAATTAAATGGGAGAAGAAAAATGCTTCCTTTTGTAGCTTGCCTTCATGATCATGTCTCTATTCATTCATAAGTGTATAATAAGTGCCTATTCTCCTCAAGTCTGAAAAGAGAAGAAGAACATAATGCTACCTTTTGGCTTCAAGTAGCTCACAGCTTGAGAAATTAAGGTATTGGCACACATACACATTATTTAAAGCAGGACACAAACATCCACGTAAGATTCCTGAGTGTATAAGCCAAGAGATCAAGACCTACTGACGTCTTTACTCCCCAAACTCTTCATGCCAGTTTAGTCTACTTAACCTGTTTTAAAAAACGTTGTTAGTAAAGGGAGTCAGAATTACCAAGTTTCATTAAAGCTAAAATGTCATTGTTTGTTGCCAGAGGTACCACAATGTCAGGAATTTGGGCAAAATGCAAACAAGAATATCATTCTCAATGGGGAAAAACTGACAGCCTTCCCTCTGAGATCAGGAACAAGACAAGGATGCCCACTCTGACCACTTCTGTTCAACATAGTGTTAGAAGTCCTAGCAATAGCAATCAGACAACAGAAAGAAATAAAAGGTATTCACCTTGGCAAAGAAGAAGTCGAACTCTCTCTCTTTGCAGATGACATGATACTCTATGTGGAAAACCCAAAAGACTCTACCTCCAAACTACTAGAACTCATACAACAATACGGTAATGTGGCAGGATACAAAATCAATACACAGAAATCAGTTGTGTTCTTATACACTAGCAATGAAAATATAGAAAGGGAAATCAGAGAATCGATTCCATTTATTATAGCACCAAAAACCATAAGATACTTAGGAATAAACCTAACCAAAGAAGTTAAAGATCTGTACTCAAGGAACTACAGAACACTCATGAAAGAAATTGAAGAAGACACAAAAAGATGGAAGAACATCCCATGCTCATGGATTAGAAGAATAAACATTGTTAAAATGACTATACTGCCCAGAGCAATCTACACTTTCAATGCCATTCCGATCAAAATTCCACCAACATTTTTCAAAGCATTGGAACAAACAATCCTAAAATTTATATGAAACCAAAAAAGACCCCGAAGTGCTAATGAATTGTTGAAGAAGAAAAACAAAGCTGGGGGCATCACGTTACCCGACTTCAGGCTTTATTACAAAGCTGTGATCACCAAGACAGCATGGTACTGGCACAAAAACAAATAGACCAAGGGAACAGAGTAGAGAGTCCAGATATGGATCCACAAATATATGGTCAAGTCATCTTTGACAAAGCAGGAGAAACTATCCAGTGGAGAAAAGACAGTCTCTTCAATAAATGGTGCTGGGAAAATTGGACAGCTATGTATAGAAAAATGAAGCTAGACCATTCTCTTACACCACACACAAAGACAAACTCGAAATGGATGAAAGACCTCAACGTGAGGCAGGAATCCATCAAAATCCTGGAAGAAAACATAGACAGTAACCACTTTGACATCAGCCACAGCAACTTCTTTCAAGATACGTCTCCAAAGGCAAAGGAGGCAAAAGCGAAAAACGAACTTTTGGGACTTCATCAAAATAAAAAACTTCTGCACAGCAAAGGAAACAGTCAACAAAACAAAGAGGCAACCCGCTGAATGGGAGAGAATATTTGCAAATGACACTACAGACAAAGGGCTGATATCCAAGATCTATAAAGAATTACTCAAACTCAACACCCAAAAAGAAGATGAACACATCAAAAAATGTGCAGGAAACATGAAGAGGCACTTCTCCATAGAAGACCTACAAATGGCTAATAGACACATGAAAAAATGTTTATCATCACTAGCTATCAGGGAAACTCAAATCAAAACCACACTGAGATACCACCTTACACCAGTCAGAATGGCCAAAATTAACAAGACAGGAAACAACAAGTGTTGGAGAGGCTGCAGAGAAAGGGGAACCCTCTTACACTATTGATGGGAATGCAAGTTGGTCCAGCCGCTTTGGAAAACAGTGCGGAGATTCCCTAAAAAATTAAAAATAGAGCTACCCTATGACCCTGCAATTGCACTACTGGGCATTTACCCCAAAGATACAGATGTAGTGAAAAGAAGGGCCATATGTACCCCAATGTTCCTAGCAGCAATGGCCACAATCGTCAAACTGTGGAAAGAGCCAAGGTGCCCTTCAATGGATGAATGGATAAAGAAGATGTGGTACATATATACAATGGGATACTACGCCTCCATCAGAAAGGATGAATATCCAACTTTTGTAGCAACATGGACCGGATTGGAAGAGATTATGCTGAGTGAAATAAGCCAAGCAGAGAAAGTCATGTATCACCTGGTTTCACTTACATGTGGTGCATAAGGGGTAATATAGAGGACAGTAGGAGAAGGAAAGGAAATGGGAAGTAGGGTAATTCAGGGAGAGAAACAAAACATGAGAGACTTTGGACTCAGAAACAAACTGAGGGTCTTGGAGCACAGGGGAACAGGGGATGGGAGAGCCTGGTGGTGGGCACTGAGGGCACATATTGCAAGGATCCAGCCCAGAGTGGTTCTCAGAGCCTTTGCGGACTGAAGAGGTCATCTGCTTTCTAATCTGATCCCATCCACACTTAACTACACTGCCTTCAAGTATGCCAGGTATTGTCACCAACATTTTATATCAGTCATTCAGCCATACAGGATAGGGAACTGACCAAAACCTAGAGTTTTCTTGACACAGTGTTTAAATAGAGATGATATTGTTTTTGAGTAAGATATGTCTTGTTTATACTTACATGGTTCCTTCTTTAAATTGACACATGTATTTACCCAATGTCTTTTGAAATGATGAATAATAAACAGCCAAACTATCATTGTATAAGTAAATTTTTGGAAGTGTATGCAATTTCTACAACTTCCCGTTCTGTCTTGAAGTATCATATAATTTAACACTTCCTATCAAGGATGTGGCTCAGGGAGATATAAATTATATATATATTACTAAGAACTAATGCAAAAGGAAGAAAATTTTGTAAGGCTTTTAAAATGTCAAAACAAATGGCAAAAATCATACTAGTTCTAAAATATTTCATAGTTGAGCATGAGAGACTTTGCACTCTGAGAACAAACTGAGGGTTTTGGAAGGGATGGAATGGGGGATAGGTGAGCCTGGTGGTGGGTATTGAGGGCATGAATTGCATGGAACACTGGTGTGGGGCATAAAAAATGAATCTTGGAACACTGAAAAAATAAAATAAATTATTGTTAAAAATAAACTATTTCATAGTTGGATTTATTTAAAAACTCTAGTAGATAAATTTCCACTTATTTTACTTGAAGTTCAAATTGTTCTGTAGTACTATTTATTTATTTAAACTAACAGCCAGGCAATACCTCCCTGAAACAGCTTAAAACACTGGATAACTGATAATGCATTATAATCAAATAGTTTTCTATAACTTTTACATGCAGCTTATTATGAAAATAGTTAAAATATTTTTAAAAAATGAAATGGATTGAGTTTGCATACTAAAAACAATTTCTCCATGTGATTATAACTACATAGCTTTATTTTTCTACCCTAATCCAAAGTAGCTAACTTCTTTTTTTTAATAATTTATTTTATTTTTTTATTGTTCCAAGATTCATTATTTATGCCCCACACCCAGTGCTCCATGCAATACATGCCCTCAATACCCACCACCAGACTCACCCCTTCCCCAGCCCCTCCCCTCCAAGGCCCTCAGTTTTTTTATGAGTCCAAAGTCTCATGTTTCATCTCCCTCCCCGGTTTACCACACTTCCCATTTCCTTTCCTTCTCCTACTGCCCTCCATATTATTCCTTATGCTCCACAAGTAAGTGAAACCATATGATACTTGACTTTCTCTGCAAAGTAGCTAACTTCTAACAAGGAAATATCAGCAATGGTTTGCTTGAGTATACTGCACAGAGTCACAGGACAGTGTTTGAGGAAATGATAACTTGGTTCCCTTCCACTTCATGATGAGTATGTAGACATTCCAACAAAAGTGTCCATTGTTAATAATAGGTCTTTGGGTTTTAGAATCTGATGATTGGGCATTTATATCTTAACTACAATTCTGCAGCAAGACTAAAATGGGACAGGTAAGAAAGATAAACTTTTTTTTAAAGATAAGGAAACTTAAAAAATTATATCGGTGTGCTTTTATATAAAAATATTTTTTATTTGTAAAAAATAACTAAGATCAATTTCTATGATGATATCTCTGGAAGAATCAACTCTTTCTGATTTCTCCTAAGTGCTCTGTCTTATAAAGAATCAAAGATGATTAAAAATGAAGCAACCGGATTATCACTATGGAAGACTGAAAAACATCTTCTTTATCTATGCATCTGTTGATATACATCTAGGCTCTTTCCACAGTTTGGCTATTGTGGATACTGCTGCTATAAACATTTGGGTTCATGTGCCCCTTTGGATCACTACATTTGTATCTTTAGAGAAAATACCCAGGAGTGTGATTGCTGGGTTGTAGGGTAGCTCTATTTTCAACTTTTTAAGGAACCTCCATACTGTTTTCCAGAGTGGCTGCACCAGCTTGCATTCCCACCAACAGTGTAGGAGGGCTCCCTTTTTTCTGTATCTTCGCCAACACCTGTTATTTCCTGACTTGTTAATTTTAGCCATTCTGACTTGTGTGAGGTGGTATTTCCTTGTGGTTTTGATTTGTAGTACCCTGATCCCGAGTGATGTTGAACACTTTTTCACGTGTCTGTTGGCCATTTGGATGTCTTCTTTGGAGAAATGTCTGTTCATATCTTTTGCCCATTTTTGACTGGATTTTTTGTTCTTTGGGTGTTGAGTTTGGTAAGTTCTTTATAGATTTTGGATACTAGCCCTTTATATGAGTTACTATTTGCATATAGAATATGTTAATTTCAAATATCTTCTCCCATTCTGTTGGTTGTCTTTTGGTTTTGTTGACTGTTTCCTTTGCTATGCAGAAGGTTTTTATCTTGAAGTCCCTATAGTTCATTTTTGCCCTTGTTTCCCTTGCCTTTGGCATGTGTCTAGGAAGAAGATGCTGCAACTGAGGTTGCTGCCTGTGTTCTCCTCAAGGATTTTGATGGATTCCTGTCTCACACTGAGGTCTTTTCATCCATTTTGAGTCTGGTTTTGTGTGCAGTGTAAAAAAATAGTCCAGTTTCATCCTTCTGCATGTGGTTGTCCATTTTCCAACATCATTTGTTGAAAAGACTTGTCTTTTTTTTCAGGGAACATTCTTCCCTGCTTTGTCGAAGATTAGTTGACCATAGAGTTGAGGGTCCATTTCTAGGCTCTCTATGCTCTTCCATTGATCTATGTGTCTGTTTTTTGTGCCAGTACCATGCTGTCTTAATGATTATAGCTCTGTGATAGGGCTTCAAGTCTGGATTTGTGATGCCACCAGCTTTGGTTTTCTTTCTCAACATTCCTCTGGCTTTTTGGGGTCTTCTCTGGTTCCAAACAAATTTTAGGATTATTTGTTCCATTTCTATGAAAAAAAAGCTGAAGGTATTTTGATAGGGATTGTGTTAAATGATCTCGTGGATATGTGAAATTTGAGAAACAAGGCAGAGGATCATGGGGGAAGAGAGGAAAAGATGAAATGGGACAAAACTAGAGAGGGACACAAACCATAAGAGAATTTTGATCCTTCACCTTATAGCTGACTTCTTTAGGTGACTCTCTTTTTTTTCCTTAATAAAATATTGGCTTCTAAAATGAATTGAGCACTTATTATTCAATATAATAATTACTTGGTTATTATATACATTATCTCTACTAATTCAACATCATCCCATTTTTACAAATAAGGAAATAGGCTTGAATGAACCTATAACTTGCCCAAGCAATGTGTGAGGGTTTTGAACCCACCCATCTTTCTTCAGAGCCCCAGCGAGTAACAATGATATTATTCACTCATCTAATACAGGCCATTTGGCAGAAACACTGCTTCTTTTTGTATTCCAGGCGAATAACCCTACCTGTATTTTAGAAGCCTACTCTTCTTCTAAGTATTTCTTATGTTATTGTGTGTCTTCAATCTTTCTCTGTACATGGACTCCCTCTACACAAAACATAGGTCTAAGTTCTCCCATCTAAAACTGAGATAAAAGAAAGCAAAAGTAAATGAAAACTTCTCTTTCATCCTGCATCTGTGTGTCCTTCATCACCCTGCGGTCACAGCCTTCATTCCCTAACTTCCTTTCATATCCAGCATGAATTATCCATCCCAATCATATCCTCACTCTATCTCTCCCATTGTGATTTGCACTTCTTCACCAATTCCCTCTCATTTAGCCCTGTTTATCACATCCCTACCACATCCACACTTCCTAATTATAAAGGGAATGTCACTCCTTTCCAGTTTTTTCTTCTGTACCATTTGCCACTGCTTAAGTCTCTCCTTTTGAGATCTTATCCTCCCTATATCCTATGATTCCAATCTCTCTTACTTCCTTTCCCCCTTCTTGACAGTTCATTCTTCACTTTTCCAGGGTTACTCTTCTACCACTTGCCCCCTTCACGGAGAGGTAACCAAGGTTCATACTCAGCTCGAAACTGCTCTCATCCTATGTAAACCTCTTTGGCATTCTCTCTGCCACCTCTGTAGTTTTAAGTTCAAATTTTATGACTTCTATTTATGACTTCAAATTTTGTGACTGAAATTTATGTCTTCAATATCCCTCACTCAGAGTTCTTCCCTCAGGCCATCTATATTTCTTGTTGCCTACTGGACAGCATACACTAGACAGCAACTGATATCTCACAATCAACATGCCCAACGATAAACACATGACCTCTCCTGTCCCCTCCTCCAGGCAAAAATGTACTCTTTCCCCCTTTTCCTGAATCTGAGCTTGTCCCCCTTCCCCAGTCATTTGCACAGCTTGGAAATAAAAGCTTCACAGACTCTTTCCTTTTATCCATGCCCATGGTAAATTGACCCTAAAACACAATTCTGACTCTCAAATATTTCTTTAATCTATCATTTCCTTTTTTTTCACTTTTTTAAAAAAATTGTGGCAAAAGACACATACAATTTACTGTCATAACCATTTTAAGCGTACAGCTCAGCAGCAGTAAGTACATTCCCATCATTGTGCAGCTACCACCACCCTCCTCCCCAGGATGCTTTTCATCTAGTTCTCATTCCTCTTAATGCTATTGGCAATGCTTAATGAGAGCACAGGTCATCTCTTGATTAATTCTTGCAATATCCAAGACCTCCTTACTGATCTGCTCGATTTCATCCAGGCCTCTTCCCTATTCATCTATCCTGCATTGAAGTGTGAACACAAATTTTCCAGAAACCAACACTGTTCCTCCATTCTTATTCTCAAATACTCTCTATCTACTCTGTAGGATAAAGTCTAAATTCCCAAACTGGCCACAGAAAGACAGTTTAAGGGTTCCTGGGTGGCTCAGTGGATTAAAGCCTCTGCCTTCAGCTCAGGTAATGTTCTCAGGGTCCTGGGAACAAGGCCTGCATTGGGCTCTCTGCTGCATGGGGAGTCTGCTTACTCGTCTCTCTCTGCCTGCCTTTCTGCCTACTTGTGATCTCTCTCTGTCAAATAAATAAATAAAATATTAAAAAAGAAAGACAGTTTAATAAGTTATTTCCTTCCTTACATCTGTAGCTTTATGTTTCACTGACTCCTCCCAGTGCCACAGCAGAAACCCTACACAAAACATGTTTGCGCATATGTGTGTACCTGTTATATTCCAGAAATACTTAGTTATTTGATTACATTATATTCTATTTCTTTGCTGCACATAATTTATACTAGGCCTGTAATAACTCTTTTAGGCCTTTTCAAATGCCAGACATACAAATACATAACAAAATCCGAAGCCAGACAGACATTTGCTATTATAAATTTCTAGGTTGCTATACCATTCTGCTATTTGCCCAAGAAAGAGTGAGTATCTGTGGTCATGACAGCGTGATTTTCAGTCCAACCTGATGATGGGTATGTGCTTTAGCAAATGATAATGGAACTGTATTATTTTTCAAACCCCTCTGTTCTCTGATCATCTTTCCCTTTAGTTTTCCTTCCTCTTCTTTAGAATGTCAACTAATTTTGCAATGGACACTCCCATTCCAGGCTTTTTCTGCTATCATAAATCCTGCCAGTAACTGAATATACCAACCCATTCTTGCTTGTCAGTAATGGGAGGAGGTGAGGACTTTACTATCCAGGAAGTGAAGCAAGAACATTTTGAGTCAGGGTCCTCTACTTCTGTAGAAACCATGATCCTAATTCAAACAAATAAACAGGAAACACCAGGATCATAAACAACAGATGACTCCTCTGCTGCAACACTACAGATTTACCAGCCTTTCATTTCTCTTTCTTGGCGGAGCTTCAGAGGGCTGGAGCCAGGACCCTTGCTACCTTACAGTGCTGTCTAGCAGAGAACAGCACCTCACAGTCTCCTTTACTTTTCAAACTGAGAGTGGCCTTTGTCTTTTAAATGCATGAATGCTATTCTTTTTAACGAGTTATCTTATTATTTTACTTAGTTAAAGTAACATTAGTTCAATGTAAATGCAAATTCTTTTTTTTTTCTTTTTTTTTTTTTTTGAAATGCAAATTCTTAATTAAGAGACAGAGAGCAGGAGTTGCATTGGCGTCTGGCAAATCCAAAACAAGAAAATCCAACTCCCTTTGACGGTTAGAGATTGAGATAAGTCAAATAAAATTCCAAGCCATGGGCCATGGAGAGCACACCCTCTCTCTCCAGATCTATTTGAATAGACTTCTTTCCATAAAGGTTCAAGTTCCAGGCTATCCTTTCTTCTAGAGATCCTTCTCTGACTCTCCCATTTGAATGAGAAGACATCTTTCTGTGATGCCATTGTACATATCATCTAACACACTGAGCCATAACTCTTCATCAACTTTTCTCTCTTCTTCACCAAGATATGAAAGAGGGAATGGGTTTCATTCAATCTGTGTTCCTAGGGTCAAGCAGTATATAAGACTAGTATAAAATTATTAATAAAGTTAGAAGGAGAGAATGACATCAAGATGGGAAGGCAAACAAGGAGGGGACAGAAAAAAATAATAAGTGAGAGGTAAGGACGTTAGGAAAATGGATTTAATTCATGAGGTTTGGTATCCCTTGCACTTGAGCCTCCCAGTCATCTCAACAGGTAACTTCATTCCTATTGTGACATCTTGATGTTACAGTGTGGAAAATTATTCAGAGTGAGAGTGAGCTGATAATTCTGCTCTCCGATTGACAATTGGTAGCAGTGATTACTTACCTTTCATGATAATACGAGGAATTGATAATCGTAGTTTAAAAAGTCTTTACCTAGATATGAGATAATATATCATAACTCTACCAAAGCAACTGTTATGGTCAATTAGGTGAATAACTATTGCTCTAAAAAATCATTAAATATTTTTAATGATGGACATTAACAGCTTCTTTGGAGCTGTTAGTTGGATCAATAATTCATATTTTAAAAATACCCAAAGTACATAATTTTAGACTAGATTATTAAGGCTTTCTCAATCAATATTTTTTGAAGAGATAGATTTACATAGTTAGCAGTTTTGTAAGTAATTCGGTATATTCCTATGTCAATGAAATGGGCAATGATAATTCAACAACTCACTCCCTCCAAACTTCTCTGTGGAAACAACAGATATGTAGAAACTGAAAAAGCAGAAAATTCTTATTATCACTATATAAGTAATTTTTAGTATTTAAAAATAATTAAACAGTCATAACACTTGACAATATTGCTTGTGTTTTTAGTCAAATATTTCTTAACAATTTGAGGGCAAAAGTTAATTGCTGAAAAAGTTTGTATTTCCTTTGTAGGAATTTTCAATAATTTGCATATTATTTTATATAGAAATTCAATAATATGACTTTTATGAATAAGAGATGGACTCAAGAGTCAAATAATTTGGGCAATTCTTCTTTTATAGAGTTGCAAAATCCCATGGCCTCCTCTTACCTAGATCCCATTGGTCTGTGTAGTTTATTCTGGGTTGTGTCTATTGTGTTTCTAAGAATTATGGTCTTTTTGGATTCTGCAAACATTTATTGATTGCCTATGATATGGAAGGCATTGTGTTTAAGTCTTTTTTTCTCCCTTCAAAAATAATCTCCTTAATCAACTTAACAACCCAGAATGTTAAGTATTATCTTTTAAAATTTCCAACTGAAGAAATTTTGGTTCAGAGGGCTTTCAATGAGTCTCACAATCACTGAGAAGATGGTATCAGAACTGGGATTTAGTCTTCTGCCTCCAGGTTGAGTGCTTTCTCACTGATGCTAAACTGCCCATAATTACCTTTTTTTTTTTTTTCAGTTTAGTTTTCCTTTTTTTTCCCCTTTTATTTCTTTAAAATTATTTTTCTTTTGAAACAAGCTCATCAGGAAACCAGCTCCCCCCCCACCATGCCAGACAGGCTGCAGCCATCTTTTTTTTTTTTTTAAACTAGTGTTAATTTGCCCTCACACACAAACAGGAACAGAAATGTTGACAAAACCCTGGGAATCTCTGTTAAGCAGATAAAAAAAAAAAAAAAAAAAAAAAACCCTGGGAATTCAGAATTATCCTAAAGAAGTTCCCCTTCTTTTGCATTTGACAACAGAATTAATGCAATTGTTGACTTTACAGAAAAATTTTTAAAATCCTTATACTACACAACTTAACACAGACCAATTAAAAGCTCCTGTTTTCCTCCTGTCTGTCCTAGTTTTCCTTAACACCTCTCTTCTCTCTTTGCATAGATTGTTTTTGCATTAATGTGAATGCTCACCTATGTTCTCTCTCTTTTCTTCCCTCCCTATTCCCCTTCTTTTCCCTGCCCCCACCTTTTTCCCCCCTGTCTCCCTTCTCCCTCTTTCCCTTCCACTCATGCATGCATTCTTTCCCCTTTGCATTTGCTCTTTCTTCTCTTTTTTCTGGTCTCCACATCTTACTTTCTCTGAGAATCCCACAATTCCTTATTCTTTTGTGGAATAATCTGCCTGGCTTTATCTTTTACTTCCAAATGTCAACACTCAAATTCATTGAGATCATTAAAAAATATTTAAAAGGATCTTCCATTTAAAAGGACCAGACACCTAAGAAAGCAGTTTAGTGCTATTCTTCTATTATTGAAATAACCTTGGGTGGGGAGAGAGGGAGTTAAATTCTAAAGGAAGAGAGAGAGAGAGAGAGAGAGAGAGAGAGAGAGAGAGAGAGAGAGATAGATTTCCCCAAGGAAGATACTGCCCAATGAAATTCTTCCATTCTTGTTATGTAATGTCCGTGAAGGTATGAAGAAAGGATGGTGGCAGTGCAAACTAGGATCAAATTTCTGGACGTGACGATCTATATATACATCTAAGGTTTTAAAAGTTAAGTATCCTTCAGCCCACAAAAATTCAATTTTAGTTCTGTGTTCTAAGAAAATCATCAGACAAATCACACAAGCACATTATCTAGGAAATCACTGGAGCACTGTTTACAAGGGAAATTGGAAACAACTTCTATAGGTAATTGATTAAATACATTACATTATAATCTAGCAATATGTTGAAGTATTAGTTTTTAAAAAGTATTTATAATTTTGGTATGAAATATACAGAGAATCTATTTCCATGGTTTTTGTTTTGTTTTGTTGTTGCTGTTGTTGTTTTTTAAATCCAAAAGGGTAGCTATGACATTTTTTGGTGTGTGTGTGCGTGTGTGTGTGTGTGTGTGTGTGTGTGTGTGTGTGTAACTCATGCAAAAGCCTCAAAGAAATGTGAACTGGAGTTATTGTAGTGTTGGTGTTATAGACACACTCTTATTTTCTCTTTTGCGTATCTCTCCATTGCATTTATATGTCCAAAGAGTTTGGGTTAACCTTTCTAATCACTGAAAAGCTGTAAATGCTCAAATAGCATTATAATTGCTTAATTAGTAGCACTGTATAAATCTAAGAAACCTTTTTAAGTGCAAACAAATGAAAGCAAACTTACTCTACATAGAAAGAAGAAATCTATGTCTTAGACAGAGTACCCTAAAAGCACAGCCTGAAACAGAAGCTTTCTTCCACATAGTTTATTTGCAAAGTGATTCCAGGGTAGGGAACACAAGGATCGAATAGCAAAGGACAGAGAACACAAGGATGCTTCAGCAAGTTGTCCACCATAACTGCTCAATCTCATACCATTTTCTAAAGAACCACAATGTGTCTTAGAACCATTTGCCAAGAGGATCAAAGTGCAAAGGTGCATCCATCTGTTCCCAAGTCCTATAGTCAAGCATGGCCCTGTAGGCATTAACCCCTATGCACTTAGGAACTTTGCCCATCTTAGTGATGACTGGGTGACCCTGAGTGTCCCATGCTCAGACATCGGAGAAGCTCTGGAACAGTAGGTAAAGAGAACAAGCTGGAGGCAAGGCACTGAAAGTCAGACCGTGTACACGAGAATGAAGCCTGCACACAACTGGTCATGCCACAGCTATTGAGGAAGAGGTGGGCCTGACAGGAGCTGGAGTGGTGCTTGTGTCATTTACTAAATCCTAAGTAACATGGAGTCCTCTTTAACTTGTAGCTGACCATAAACTCTGTGAGGAATTTCCTGGAAGAGCAGTCCTCACTGCTTGCTCTTTTACACCTCTGAATCAGTCAATCGTTTTGCTACTACCCAGAGCATTTATCTTACATCAGATCATTGCTTCCAACAAACGGAATAATCAAATGTACTTCTCCCAGAGCTGCCCCTGGGGGAAACTCCCTTCACCATTATCCATCAGGTCCATTCTGAGATGGTCCTCATAAGGCAGCTGTGCCTTGATGGCAATCATTCTACACTGTGCTGATCAATCTGGGATCCAGGCAGGCATTCCCTTACATCTGGTGTTGCTGGCGAAAGAACACTGGGGAGGGAAGGTCAATATATTTGCATGGTAGGTGTGAGTTTTGATAAGGATTTTTTTCCCCCTCCTCTATTGGTTGAATATAGGAAACCCTCCATAAGGCCAAGTGATTGAGTTGAAAAAAAGGGACTAGACAGCGGGGATGGGTGATGTGGAAATTGGGCTATGTGTTTGCTTGATTTATTCATAATTTCTATAGTTACTTATGCTCAATTCTGAATGTATAGTTTCCACTGTCTAGGGAATTGTGGCTGAGCCCATCAACCATTATGACTTCATATCATATGATATTGTTTGGTAACACCCAGTTCCTAATGTTTTTTTCTGGTCTCATGATCACTTGTCTCATTGCCAGACACTGTCTTTTACTAGAGATGAGGAGTACAACAGGAACTGTTCTTTAAAATAGTGAACAGTTCTCTAAAAGACAAGGCATGGCCTTCCTCCAAAATCCTAGGGGTGGTTATGCCATGAAATTTTCCTATTCAAGCTTGTCAAAAACTCTGTAGTATCCCTATCTACTATGGCTGCCTTTACCACTATCTTATCTGCTGGCCATATTGCTCAGTTATCAGGCTGGTAGGCAACACAGTGTAAAACTACTGTAAAGCCTTCTCTTTCTCTAGGCCCCACTCCAAATTGGCACTTTTCTAGGTCACCTGAAGAATGGGATAGAGCATTATTCCAAAGTGCAGTATTATTGCTTCCAAAATTCAAGGAGACCTACCAAGTGCCTTTTCCTTAGTGGAAGTGTTGTCCAAATTGCAATACTTCGTGTGCTTGCATGCTCCAGAATATTAAAGCCCTTAATATTTTACCTGTATGGCCTCCTCCTGAGTATATCTAAGATTTATCTCCTACCCTTTGGTATGCATATGTCTTATTAGGGCATCCAGAGTAATTCCATATCTTCCCAATAAATCTTGTTCACACGATGCCATCAATTTGGGAAAAGCATGATAATCTGTGTATTATCAAGATAATTAAGGGTTATATTATGACACAGTGGGAGAATGAAATTGGTCATGGAGCAGAGAGTATTTTCCAATATAATAATGAAGAACTGCTTTTGATTCTGCCTACTGAGTTAAATTTAGAAAAGTGCATTGACTGGATCAGTAGCTACAAACCTAGTACCATGTGCTCCATTATCTTTTCCAGTAAAATATCTCATTTTGGCATAGAAATTGTGATGGCGGCCACCACTTGGCATAATTACGGAGCTCGACATCACCTGCCACTATCCATTTAGTTTTCGTACATTCCAACAAATCTATTGATTGAGTATATAATGGACATCACCACCCTAAAACCTTTTACACCCTTGATGGTGGCATCAATCCTCACACTTTCTTTTGAGATGTACTGTTGCTTCTAATTTACCATATTGATGGGTGAGAGAAGTTTCAGGGACAACGGTGAAGGGACTTTTATACTCTTTCCAGGTCAGAGTTGCTGCATTCATAGTTACAGTGGAGCCAGATAATATTAAAAGGCAGCTAAGTGGATCACTTGCATTGGATTCATATTCCCTCCTGCCTCCAAAGAATTAAAACAGTGCCATGTCTTCCTGATTAGGGTAAATTCCTCCCAGAAAACAAGATGATTTCTCCTATTGCATGTTGGTTCCTAGACACAAGGAGTAAAAGGTATCCTGGTGGCCACCAGTTTATAATTCAGTGGGATCATCACTGTGTCCTTCGGCAAGAATGCATTTCCTTTGGAAAACAGGATCTCTAACCCTACAGAACCCAGAGTTGTGGGAATGGTAAATATTAAGTTCCTCAGTGAGTTATTGAGGATAATGGTCCTCCTGCTTGTATTCTTTTGTTCATGGCCTCAGTTTCTTCCTATTGGGGAAAGAGCATATACAATAATCCCTGATTCAATGCATTTCCCATATCCTGAAGGATAGCACACCATCCTTCCAGAATGTGCTTCTGAAATGACACTTCAGCCATGGCGTTGGAAGGGCACTGCCATGCTTTACGAGGCTAGCTTCTTCTGTACGGTGAACCATGGGATACAATCATTTGATCCCATGGTAATGGGCTCATTCTCACACTTCTTTTGCTGTGAAGTACATGTGGCTGAGGCATTCTGTAAGTCCTCAGACAGTGATGTTTGCTAAGACTCTGATGAGTGGTAAAGGTGAGCACATACCTGGAATAAGTAGTTAATCTCTGTAGGGATGTACTTTTGGCCCTTCCAAAGTGATGAGGACCAATTCCACTATACCAAAGGCTCAGTGATGGTTTCTGTTCTTTTTAAGTTGGATACTTGGAGGAAGCATCATTAGTTATATAGACCTCAGTGTGTTGGAATCCCTGCTGCTGGGCCCATATAGAGCCACAATCTCTGCCACCAAAGGTACTCCCCTTCGTGTACTCATTTTGCCAGTTCTGGGGTGCTTATGATGAAAGCAGGCTGATAATTTTGTGTGTCTGGTTGTTTAGGGCCTCCTCCCCCATGAGGGTTACTTTCTGATTATACAGAAATCTTCATCTGTTTTGCCAAATCCTATCTATCCATCCGTATTTCTCCACTAAGACTCCCTTACCACTGATCTTCCAGTCTTTTCCTGTCAAGCACATGCTCAGACGACTAGACCGCAGGTCACTTCCCAGGATCATGTATGTTCTCATTTCATATTTCTTCCTCTTCCACATAAAATGTCCGTTCACAAGCTGGGTGCCAAGAGGGTTCTAGTGGGTGTCCTACATAAAGTATTCTGGAGCCTCAGGACCGAAAATGAAAAGCGCATGGTACAGAGCTGAGGAACACAAGTTTTTGATTTCATCTGACCAGAGTTTGCCAAAATTCATAGAACTTGCAACTGTTCCAGTGACTGGAATAAAACATGGGGTTCAGATGATGTGAAGTGATGAACAAAATGCATCCTGAGATATCTCACGGAACAATCAAAACTAAAAACTGAACTCAAGTCCTATCATGCAAATACCTTTATGAGAGATGATAACTTTTGCCATTATTAGCTAAACTGAAAGTTAACCATTGCCATGCTTATTTAGTTTGCTGAGAACAAAACTCTATTAATGAAATCTGGGGAACTTGCTTGGAGAAGGTAGGAAAGCAGTAGCATGGATGAAAATGAAGAAAGAATCCAAATAATGGCCCGATGTTCACAATATTAGGATGATTTTGCCAGATTTATCTGTTATTCATTGTAGCTATCTCTTTCTATGCCTTATGTGTTATTTGTGTGACTGTGCATGGCATGGGGAGTTGATGATAAAATAGATATAAAAGACATAAAAGGAGTTCTTTTTTTTTTCATAAAAGGAGTTCTAATAACGATTAAAGTTTTTTATCTCAGGAGTCTTTTTTTTTTTTTTTTTAAGTGAAACAATCAAAGAGAAATGGGTGAGGCCTCCAGGACTAGTTACCTCATAAACTAACCCTTCAATTGCCAAGGAGTGGCTTGCATTTCCACCTTATTCAGATGATCACATAATCAATGTGAAAATGTCAGGGTTTTCAGAAAGCTTGAGGTGATTGGTCTTGACAATGACTTCCAGACCTTCCACATTGTAAATGGGATCCTGTAAGTGAAATGACAGTTTTCACCGGGTTTGGAGCAAATCTTTCCATCATTTAGCTCTGCCCTGGGATGTTATAATTTCCATATGATTTAGGTCATACTGCGTTATAGAAATTCAGTTAATTAATTGTGATTGGTTAGGATTTAAGCATTCAGTACGATTTGCATTTTTTGGCAATCAGAAGATGCTACCAGGAATGGTAAATGGGTATCTTGGGCTTTGCAAAAGGAGAAATATCTCAGAGGAACTCAAAATTCCAAACGATGTTTATCTAGACTGGTCCTACATTCATGTCCCTTTATCAGGCGGACTTCCCAGCAGAAGTATTGTCAGAGATTTTTACAGTGTGTTTGGAAAAAAATAGCTTTCCGTGAAGATGACAGCAAATGTTTTTCTGAGAAAAGTGCACAAGCATTCGTGGTCCTTGGACAGACTCTGGGGTTTTGATGCTATTTCCTCTAAGTATAAATGGCTTACAGAAGTTTGGCACAACCACTGAAAGAAAACAAAGGGGCCTGACCTCTATGATGTGACCTTCATTAGTGGGTCTAGCTTTATACTGTGCATTGAGTCAGCTCATAGCCACTGCTGCTGTTTTCTTCTCTTCCTCCTCCCCCTCCTCCTCCTCCTTTTTCTTTTAAGGTTTGTTCTTTTCATAATACCAATAATAGTAGGTGTACAGTAGTATCTCATTGTGGTTACAGCTATTTTTATCATGGCAAAATATACATAAGATGAAATTTACCATTTTTACCATTTTAAGTGTGCAGTTCAGTGACATTGAGTCATTCTCGTTACTGTGTAACCATAATCGCCATCCATTTCGAGAACTTTTTCATTATCTCAACGTAAAATTCTGTACTCCTTAAACAATTACTTCCCACTTCTTCTCCCCCAGTGCCTTACAAGTATGATTTTACTTTGTCTCTATAAATTTGGCCTCTGAAGTTACTTCACTTAAATGGAGTCATACAATATTTGTCCTTTTGTGTCTCACTTCTTTTTTTTATTATTATTATGTTCACTTAGCAAACATATAGTACATCATTAATTTATGATGTAGTATTCAATAATTCATTAGTTGTGTATTAATACCCAGTGCTCATCACAACATGTACCCTCCTTGATACCCATCATCTTGTTACCCCCTCCCCTCACCCTGAGGCTGTTATCTTCTGAAGCCTGATGTTGCTTCCTTGGGGCACCAAGTGATGGGGAGCTGTCCCTTCTCCTGCTTGTTTGGTCTCAGTGAATTTGTACCATAAATAGGAACGTGGGTCCTATGGTGACTCAATCTATAGTTCAGAGGAGTAGTCTATTTCAATGCACTTTGCATTTTGTGAGGCAACGCTCCATAAATAGTCAAACATTTTTTTGCTGCAGATTCACGTGCTGACTGTTTTCTCTCCCACCCTTTAGTACACATACCATTTAGAGCCCAACATTGTGAAAGTACATCAAGGAGTTATGTTAAGTACAAACAAATAATCTATATGTTTTACAGTACATTTATACACATGTTTATGTTGGAATTTCTCTATAAATAAGATAGAGTACAGTACTTTGGGCCATTATAGATTCCATTATCCTCTCAAATACTGATCAAGGAAATAATTCTCTTATTAAGTAGGTCAATTGTGGAGCAAATGATATCGGTAGGTTCATTTGTTTAGATATGTTTGATGAGTAGTAAGAAGATGTTAAATTGAGTTCAATGGAGAGATTACTAGGAAGGTTTGCTCTTTACTGTGACCTTGAGATTGTTCCCACTCAGTCATCTTGTTTTGGCAGCATTACAATAAAGTTCTGTCTTTCTGTATACCTAGAGATTCATATTTAAGTACTGCCACAGACATCTAGAAAGCATTCTCTCATCAGTCATTCAATACTCCAAATAAAGAGCATTTGCAACTAAAACTTTATAAGAAAAAAATTTAGAAAAGTGGCTGATTTTTCTCTTTAAATATTATTTTTTCCATGATATTTTTAAAAGAGTACTAAATTCTTCTACTGCCTTAAGAATATTTCTCTAAATACTCTGGATGCTCCCCATAAAAAGATGACTTTCAATAAGAGTACTATTTTTTAAGGTTCACATGGGATTTATTAAAGCTGAAAGTGAATTAGTTTTATACAACTTGCTTATATATTAGAAGTAGCTTTGGTGGATGAGAAAAATTGTATTATTAGAAAAATTGTTATTTTCACTCCTTAATAATGAATTGGTCCTCATGTAACAACAGAAGTACTAAGTACCAAGTTTTATCTTTAAAGTATCTAAGAAATATTAACCACGGATAGGTCATTCCCCTGATGTTTTCAGAAGGCTACTGATATCCTGGGTTTTTTAATTTATTAGAAACTGATCTTGAAAGAGTAGTTGCTAGATATAGATCATTTTGTAACAAACATATCAAAACTAGTCATGAAAGATCTTATAACACAATAATCATATATTCAAAAATAGGACTCTAAACTATTGGTAGTCTGAGGTGAATAGTATTAGAGTGTGCCACTTATCAATTACCTCTCACCTCTATATACACCCTTCATGCTATGCTTGCCATACTCAGGTTTCTCCCTGGCCAGCTGGCCCAATGCTAAGCTTTGCCAGTAGAAGGTGCAGGATACTACAGGAAGAAGGGAATTCTCTTCCTCTTCTGGGCTCTTTCTAGTGGCTCCTGCGGTGCTGCACTGGCATGGAGAGCTCCTGGAAGCAGTGTCTCTGGGGAAGTCTCCCTGCAATTCCTAAGGATCGCATCTGGTTTCCAGGCCAGTACCCCCTCTTTCTTGAGATTCTCAGTGCTCCCTCTGCGCCCCCTCAAGTGACTTCCAGGAGTTCCCTGGGTGCCCACATGGCTTTCTGATGGGTTCAACAGCCTCTTCTCATTCCCTCCCACAGCTGCAGCAGCTCCTAGTGAGTCTGCTGGGAGTCCAACCAGCTTCCCAGTGAATCTCACTGACATCATCAGGAAGCTCTTCGCCTACCAGCCTCGGATCATGGACTGTGGGGTAGCTCTGCCCTGGGGAATGCCATAAACTTCTCCAGCCTTCACTCTACTTCAACAACACTCTCTGGAATAACAACGAAACTCCAGTCTCAGGAAGAGGCCCCTTTCCAAGTTTGTTTCATTCTTGCTATTCTTTCTTAGTTCTAGTGTATTCTTTAGTTTTCCTTTTATCCCCTGGAGTAGCTAATTCCCTAAAAGTAGTTCATATTTCTTCATATCTTAAACTTTCCCTGTTGAAATTACTGTGTGATTTCTGGCTTCTGATTATATGACCCTGACTGATAAAGAGGTTGAAAGGCATTTAGTGGTCAGGGGCGCCTGGGTGACTCAGTTGGTTAAGCAACTGCCTTCAGCTCAGGTCATGATCCTGGAGACCCGGGATCGAGTCCCACATCGGGCTCCCTGCTCGGCGGGAAGCCTGCTTCTCCCTCTCTCACTCCCCCTGCTTGTGTTCCCTCTCTAGGTGTATTTCTCTCTGTCAAATAAATAAAATATTAAAAAAAAAAAAGAAAAACATTTAGTGGTAATTAGAGTAGTTCACAGAAAGCTTCACTAAGAGTGTGATTCAATCATTTTGTTTGAAGAAGTCTTCCATTTATTAGTGTATTTGGAAATATGAATACTTTTTTTAAAGGTCTTATTTATTTTTTTCAGAGAGATAGAGAGATAGTGCGTGCTCGAGCTGGGCAGGGCAGAGGGAGAGGGGGAGAGAAATCCTCAAGCTGACTCCCCACTGAGTGAAGAACTGGATTTGGGGTTCAACCTCAGGACACTGAGATCATGACTTGAGCCAAAACCAAGGCGCCCCTGACAACATTTTAAAATGCTTTCAAAAACTAGTGGCATCTAGATATATTTAAACTAGTACAGTTGGTTCTTGTGCTATGATTAAAATCTTACTTTTTAATTTTGATGTCTATTACCATATCTTCCTGTTTATCCTCATCTAATATTTGATGTAAATCTCATTTATATTTTATGATTACTTTGCATATTTGGTATCACTTGCCTTTCAGTATAAGAATACTCCCAATAAATGCACCTTTTCCTGCTAGGAAGACATATTCCATTTCCAAAAGTATATTTTTGGTCCTGTGAAAAACCATTCCCTAATATATACGCTGTGAAACATCAAGTCTTTTTTCTATGCAACTATATTAAAAAGTTATTTGCAGTAAATCACCTACTTAATATTCAAATTTTAACATTTTAAAAATGTGAAGTTTTTTTTAGTTGACTTTTTTTTTCTTACAATGTCTAATGATCTAGACTGATTCAACCAAAGGGTTGCTAAACAGGCTAAACAGTCTTGTTTAGTAAAACATTAATTCCCAATATATATGCACTACGTAGACAAAATAATTAAATAATATATTTTTTTGTTTTGCTTTGTTTAACTTTGCTCCTGTCCCTGTTGCATTTTATTTTTAATGCTGTCTTAATGGGATGGGTAGAATATGGTGGTGACAACAGGAGGTCATATCCTTACCCCAAGGGAGCCACTAATGAGATTCTGCCCACATCATAGCACTTACGGTATCCCCTGCTTCAGTTTCTCATATCTTTTCTCAAATCCATGCCCTTGATCTTCTTGACTGCCCCCCCCCATACTACCTTATCCCACCACTGAACTGGTCCCTCACCCCAGCCTCAGACTGAAATTTGTTCTCAACCATTTCCTTCTGGACGCGGAGGTTATCTCAGAGACATCTTTCTAAGTCTCTGCAACCTGCAGTCTTCCACCACATAGCTGTGCACCAGCTGGAGGAGAAAGGACTGTTACTCTGGAGGCTTTTTCCTAACAAGGCTTAAAAAAATCATGCAACCACGGTACCCAAACCAATGTCATGGTACTTGGATAAATTATTAAACTATCCAATTACATTGTGGGTCTCTGTGAATAAAACCAAAAGCAAGTTTCAAATACTTAGGGCGGTAAACTCACACACGCACACACACATGCACACACACACACACGTACATACATACTCTCTCTTTCTGAGACACACGCTCACAGACACACACTTTTACACTTGCAGATGCACACACTGACACAAACTCACAGACATCTGATGCCAATATAAATGCCTCATAAGTCTTCCCTGCTCCTTGCTTGGCAGATTTGATTTTTTAAAAAGATTTTATGTATTTATTTGATAGAGGGAGATACAGTGAGAGAGAGAACACAGCAGGAGGAGTGGGAGAAGGAGAAGTAGGCTTTCCACTTTGCAGGAGCCCAATGTGGGGCTCGATCCCAGGATGCTGGGATCATGACCTGAGCCAAAGGCAAGTGCTTAATGACTGAGTCACCCAGAAGCCCCAGGGATTTGATTTTTTTTTTTAAGATTTTATTTATTTATTTGACAGAGAGATCACAAGTAGGCAGAGAGGCAGGCAGAGAGAGAGGAGGAAGCAGGCTCCCTGCTGAGCAGAGAGCCTGACGTGGGCCTCAATTCTAGGACCCTGAGATCATGACCTGAGCTGAAGGCAGAGGCTTTAACCCACTGAGCCACGCAGGTGCCCAGGGGTTTGATTTTTAAGGCCAGGAACATGGCCATGGTTTCTGGCTTGTGAAGATACTGAAGAGATGCCTCAGCAAAAGTCGAAGAAAGAGGTGGGTTGTTCTTCCATATCAGTGGTTCTCCTCCCTGTCTGCACATTAATATCACCAGGGGAGCTTTTAAAAATTAATATATGGGCCCAACTCTAGACCAATTAAATTAAATCCTCTGGTGATGAGGATTGGATATGAACAGTGTTTTACTTAAAAGCTCTCCGGGTACTATTAATTTGCAGCCCGAATTGTAGATCATTGCTCTACTCTCCTGTAACTTGAACTCTATTGTCAGGCCTGCAGTAGCAGCAACCACTTTCTTCACTGACTACTGTGTATTAATTTTGCCTTGGCATTCTTTACAGTTGGTCAGCAGATATGGCTGAGCATGTACATGTGAGCACGTGCATGCTTTAGGCTCTGAGCGTACAGAAGAGGATGGAACAAAGACCCTGCCTAGCTGAGCAGTGGGAGAAGGCAGACAAGAAATAAGTAAATAAATACACAGATACTGTGCAGGTGCTAGGAAGAAAACTCAAGCAAGATAAGGAGTGATGGAAATAGGGAGAAGGTGGACAATTTACACAGAGTGTCATGAAAGGTATCCTTCATAAGTTGAAACCACTTCAGCAAAGATCTCCCAGAAGTAACTCAGTGAATCTTGTTGATATTTTGGGAAAGAGCATTACAGGCAAAAAGACACAGAAAAGTAAAAGAACCAGAGGGAACCTACTATTTTTAAGTTGTGCTCAATAAAAATGTTTCAGTGGTATGTTAGCTAAGAATGTAGTTCATCTTTGTGGAAAATTCTTCCCATTGCATTTTCTTTTCTTCAATGAACTGAATTTAATGAAATGAATTGAGGTCTAATTTACGTTAATAAAATAAGCCCATATTAAGTGCATATTTTGAAAAATTTTCACAAGTGTATAATCCATTTAATCATTACCAAAATAAAGATGTAGAAAGTTTTCCTATGTTCCTTTTCACACAAGCTCCCATCCCTACCCTAGGCCACCACTGATCTTATCTCTCACTACAGATTCATTTTGTCTTTCTTAAAACTTCACTGAAATGGAATCACACTACATGTACACTTTTGTGTCTCTGGTTCCTTTCAATAGGCATATTTACTTTGACATTCATTCTATCAATACATGTATAAATAGCTGTTGCTTTTTATGAACTGACGGTTCCCACCACATCAGTGTTTCACAATCTGTTTATCCATTCACATGTTGGTGGACGAAGAGTGGGTGGCTCTTTTGGTTTCTGGCTATTCCACATAAAGTTGCTATGGACATTTGCATATAAGTTGTTTTGGGTTCATAGTTTTCATTTATTTTGAGTAAATATGTAGGAGTGAAATTGCTGTGTCATATGATAAATGTATATTTAATTTGATAAGTCAATATTAAACTTCTTTTCAGAATGGTTGTATCGAATTGTATTTCCATCAGAAATGCAGTAGAAGTATTCTTAGTCATTCCTTATCTTGACCAAGAACTGGTATTGTTAGTGTTTTAAATTCTAACCATTGTAATGGATATAAATTTGTAGATCATTGTCAAGTTTTCTAGTCTTACAGAAATTTTGGTGGGCCTCAAGCCTATATTGGGAGTAGAAAAAGGTCTCTCATCAATACCACGGTACTATGATGGTCTCATATGTATTGACTGTTTTAAGAATAACATTATTTCTGAATGCAATTGTTACAAGAGTAGATCATGGTTAGAATGAGGGTTAGTGACAGTCACAGCATTTCTGAGAGTTCAAGAAGAGATGAAGTCACATTCAGGCTCTGTTACTTACTGGTCGTTAAAACCCAGGAAAGGGGGCGCCTGCGTGACTCAGTTGGTTAAGCGACTGCCTTCAGCTCAGGTCATGATCCCGGAGACACGGGATTGAGTCCCCCGTCAGGCTTCCTGCTTGGTGGGAGGCCTGCTTCTCCCTTTCTCACTCTCCCTGCTTGTGTTCTCTCTCTGTGTTTCTCTCTGTCAAACAAATAAATAAAATTTTTAAAAAAGTATATTATAAAAAAAAAGACCCAGGAAAGTCACTCAACATTTGTGAGCTTTATTTTCCTAACCTGTGAAACTGATTTAATGAATAGAAACTTAAAGATTTTTTCTTTCATATTACTCATAATATATATGACTTACATATGCTGTATGGTTTCTATGTACCAGACATTTAAAATACATTATTTTGTGCCCTTTTCAAAACAATTCTTTAGATACGATATATCATTACCATTGTTTCAGCTGGTACAACCGAGGCACCGAGGGAGTTGACTAAAGTCATTTCGGGTCAAGCGGTAGAGTAGGTCAGACTTGAAACCAAATAGTCTAATTTCCTAACATTGGTACTTAACCACTGCATTTACTATCTCAACATCTGACACAATCATTTTACTTAGGGAAACAACTGCTTTTGTTTAGAAAAGTAAAGCCTAGAGAGCCTGAGTAAAGGTTGCAAAACAAAATCTGCAAAGAAAATGTCAGAATCATCATACAAAAAATGTAGAAGAAAACAGTGTTGTTTTTACTGTTACACGGGTATTAAATGTTCAGAGAAGAGTCTGAAGAAGGGAGAAGGGATGACTTCAAGTGTGAAGGGATTAAATGAAAACCTTTCTGGAACTATGAAGGGGAACGGGAAATGAAATTCCACCTGATAGATGGCCGAAAAACCATGTTAAAGGCAATGATGCTTATTTTCTCATCTGAGGTAAAGTGTGTCGCTAATAAATGTATACACATACAAATACGCTTACTTTGTGCAATGTACAGTGCTAAGGGCTAAGATTCAGAGGAAAGTGTCATTATTAATAATGGCTTGCACGACTTTTGCTACTAGCCTAGAGGGTGATTGGTGACCAGATTTACCATTCCACATGAAACAGCTAAAAAACTGGAAAACAATATATAAAACATCTCTTTTTGGGGCACCTCGGTGGCTCAGTTGTTAAAGTAGCTGCCTTCAGCTCAGGTCATGATCCCGGAGACCCGGGATCGAGCCCCACATTGGGATCCCTCCCGGGCGGGAAGCGTGCTTCTCCCTCTCTCACTCCCCCTGCTTGTGTTCCCTCTCTAGCTGTGTTTCTCTGTGTCAAATAAATAAATAAAATCTCAAAAGAAAAGAAGGAAAGAAAAGAAAAGAAAAGAAAAGAAAAGAAAAGAAAAGAAAAGAAAAGAAAAGAAAAGAAAAACATCTCTTTTTAGGTATTGGCAGTCTTCCTGGGCTGAGGAGAGTGGGTTGAGCGTCCAGGCAAGGCATGGTAGTTAGAATTCCCATAGCAAAGTATAGTGTTTCAGCAGAGAAAAAGACAGTGAGTTTCAGAGAGTTTTCAGAAAGACCCCCCTGGAGTCTTCAGCTGAGCACTGGTTAGTATTTGCATGTGAGGAAACTACCCAAGGTCAGGGAAAAAAAAACACCTGAAAGGAGCAGAGGGAACAATCCCTAAAAGTTCTCATAGGGCCACGAACAGTTTGTGTTTCCACTTACCAGAGTGTTAAATTTTGAAATGCAAGGAGCATTATTACATAGGGTACTCAGAAGGGTGTCACCTCAGGAATGAAATAAAATTAGCCTTTGACCGAAGGCTGCTCTGGTTCTACCTAACAAAACTCAAAAAACAAGCCTAGAAAGAACAAAATTCTCTCCCAGGCAGCACAACTGTATCCCAGAACACAGCTTAAGAATATTTATAGAAATACAAAATTTTAAGACCCAATAATTAGAATTTAATCAAATATTACTACACATGAAAAGAATCAGAAAAGTACAATTCAAATTGAAAAAAAAAATCAGTTACTGGAAACATACCCACAAATGACACAGAGATAGCATGAGTAGACATGGGCATTGACACAATTTTATACTATGTTCCATATGTTCAAAAAGGAAGAGGAAAGATGACTTATATTATGTAGAAACATGGAAGATATAAAAAGAAGACCAATACTAAACTTCTAGAGATGAAAACTCTAATGTCTGAAGTGAAGATTTCACTGGACAAGATTATTAGCAGATTACACATCGCAGAGGAAAAGATGGTCACATCTGAGGCATCAGCTGTGGTAACTATCCAAAATGAAACATAAATTGAAAAAGAAAAGAGGAAAACCTCTATGCTTCAGATATTAAGCGTTTACATATATTACCTCATTTATTCTTAACAAAATACTAGGAAGGCACTATTATCTTCCTCATTTTACATAAGAACACACCACAGAAAAAAATAAGTGAAGTCATCATACTAATTCGTGTAGCAGACTTCATGTCTAAGGCAGTGTCAGAATACACACTTGTTGGCAGAGGTCTGCAGCCTTACACGCAGCGGAAGGCAGAATCAGTCAGGGAGAATCAGTCTTAAAATAGAAATTGGAGTTCTGGAAGCTTCCTTTAAATTTCAAAGCTACCAGGCAATATATAAACTCCGTGCAGGATGGTATCATGGGTTTTGCGTGTGTTTTATCAAGAGCGGCTTTCTGAAACGTGTTCTGGGTGACTTCTTCAGAACATTACTTCCATTCGATAATTTTCCTGACTGTGCAAGTATAGAGTTTTCCTAACTACTTTCTACATCAATAGTTTTATTTTTATTTCTATGAATTTTTATGGATTCTTTATCATTTCTACTTACTACTAGTTTGTATTGTTCTGCCTTTATCATTATGGATTCTTTATGATTTCTTTTTACAATTAGTTTATATTCTTCATTTTATCTTTATGAAAATCTTATTTTCATGATTATCAATGCTTCTTTACCTCCTTTACTTTTTTAAAAAAGATTTTATTTATTCATTTGTCAGAGAGAAAGGAAACATGAGCAGGGGGAGGGGCAGAGGGTGAAGCTGAGTCCCCAGTGAGCAGGGAGCCCCATGGGGACTTAATCCAGGATCACGACCCAAGCTGAAGGCAGACAATTAACCGACTAGGCCACCCAAGGGTCTCTATCCCCTGAACTTTTAAAAACTAAATTCTTAGGAAAAAATAATTATAACACACATAAGAAATAACAACAACAATAATGGCAACACCTAAATATTCACCTCACTAGCATTTCATTGGATATCCTTCACTTTTGGAAGGCCAGGATAGGTACTATACACATGGATTATTGCTACTCTGGCTACATACATGCTTGTATGTCCTGCTATGCACATGCATGAGTTCCTTTAGAATATATGCCTAGAAGTGAAAATGTGTAGCATATATATGTGCATCTTCAACATTACTAGTCAAAATGTCTTCCA
The DNA here is from genome assembly GCA_004023965.1 of Spilogale gracilis. Classification (NCBI taxonomy): domain Eukaryota; kingdom Metazoa; phylum Chordata; class Mammalia; order Carnivora; family Mephitidae; genus Spilogale; species Spilogale gracilis. The sequence goes on along the minus strand of PITA01013420.1, from coordinate 15,303 downwards.
AAATTGTTAATTGTCAAGTTACAATCCCCCAGTGGTATGTAATAATCCCTGTTAATCCATATCTTCCATAAAACTCAGTATTTTTATACTTTTTCAATTTTTCCATTTCATGAGCATGAAGTAAGTGCCTGATTTATTTTCTGTTTTCAGGTTGTCTCTTCTTACCTTTGTATCATCAGGTGCTAGAGCAGTTCCACTGAGATTCAGTTCACAATCATTGGGTATCTATTTGTTGAATGGATGAATGAATTTTCAAGATTCAGCACTGGTTAATTAAGAGAATGGTGATACTGTTAAGAGAAATAAAGAGAAATGGGGAGAAATATGATGAGACCGCTGCTGTGAAGATCAGGGAAAACTTAGAAAACAAAATAAACTGAAAACTGTCAACTGAGAGACACAGTAGACACATCAACTCAAAAATACCATATATTATGTCAGTCTCTTCTTTGTATTTATTGGCTCCCCAAACTCAGTTCTGTGAGGATAAAATTATTTGCTACAACTTCTTTTCTTAAAATTAACTGTTTTCTTCATAACAGATGAGGAAAATCACTGTCTTCCTTTAATGTTTTAAAATTTGGCAAGAAAGCATGTGTAAGTTGTGTGCCTGTGTGCAAGTCTTTTTAGCCATCATTGATATTAAGTCAAGAATTTTTTTTTATGATTAGACTGCTTGCTGAGATAAATGAGTCATTCGTAAAAAAAAAAAAACAAAAGCCACAAAACCCATATCTGTCCTGATGATGAATCACCCATTACTTCAAAGAGAAGATGTAAGCATTGTTAATGCATGTTTCAGTGAAAGAACTGTTTCAGTATTAAAAAAGGAAGTGCCCTTAGCAATAGAAAAAATAAAAATAAAAAACCGGAAGCCACAAAAAGCTGACCTACTCATTATGGCTCATAAAGGAAAACAGAGTTTTATGACTCCCAGGGGATTGATAACTGCCTGTGTAACGGGATGTTTTAATTCACTTAATATATTTAAACTGGCTATATGATAAGCTCTATGTTCAATGAATAATTGCTCAGACTTTTACTTCAATTTGGTTATGCCTGCCTGAGCACTTAAGCATTTCAGCATGTCATTCAGACTGTCATTTTCACACAGGTATATCTGTTTCCTTATTATGGAAATAATGGTTTAAGAGTAATTTGATAATGCATTTTTCAATGCCAGGAAGAAGGATTCTTCAAACATATTATGTCTATTATTGTACAATCTTGAACCAAAATTGTAATCCTTTTTAATATTTAGGTAAGAACTAGAGTCTCATATAAACTTTGTGCTTCGCACAAAGAAATGAAAGGATTTTTTTCCACTGAAAGATATAGTTAAATTTGAGAAATAAGAAAACAACTCTGTAAGTTTCTTGAATACTTATATCTGTCCATTTGTGTATATGCAGCACTGGCTTATTTTTTTTTAAAGATTTTATTTATTTGACAGAGAGAAACACAGCCAGAGAGGGAACACAAGCAGGGGGAGTGAGAGAGGGAGAAGCAGGCTTCCCGCCGAGCAGGGAACCGATGTGGGGCTCGATCCTGGGTCTCCGGGATCATGACCTGAGCCGAAGGCAGTGGCTTAACCAACTGAGCCACCCAGGCGCCGCCAGCACTGGCTTATTAAATTCAAAAAGTGAATCTGCACTTTCAGAGGATAAGCCATAGCACAGATATGGGAAAAGGAAGTAGTAGCATTCATACTTTAACTTATTCACATATTTTCTTATTTCCCTCTTAATACTTCTCTTAGGAATATACTAAGTTTCTATTGTCTTCACAGTTCGGTGTCAGGCAGCATTATGGATTGAATTATGTCCACCCAAAATTCATGTTGAAGTACCAACCCTCAGTAACTCACAATTAACCTTATTTGAAAATAAGCCATTTCAAATGTAATTAATTAAATGAAGATGAGGTTATGCTGGAGTGGACCTCTAATCCAATATGACTGGTGTCTTTATAAAATGGGGGAAATTTGGACACAGACACGCATGAACACAGGAAAAACATACTATAAAGATGGGAGTTATGCTGCCTAGAAACTACCACAGCTAGGAACAGCCAGAAATTACCACAGCCAAGAAACTACCAGAAGCTACGAGAGAGACCCAAAACAGATCCGTCCCTAGCACCTTCAGAGGAAGCATGATTCTGCGGACCCTTTGGTTTCAGACTTCCAGCCTCCACAACTAGGAGACATCGGTTCTATTGTGCTAAGCCACCCAGTTTGTTGTACTGGGCTATGGAAGCCCTTTCAAACTAACACAGGTGGGGACTACATTATAAAGAATTATGGCTTACCCTTAACTGCACATGTCCACTTCTCTGTGGATTTTTTTTCAATAAACACAGTATTGTAAATGCATTTTCTCTGCCTTATGGTTGTCTTAATAACATTTCTTTATATTACTTTGTGTTAAGAATACAGTATATAATACACATAATATACAAAATATATTTTAATCTACTATTTATGTCAACAGTAGCATATTAAGTTTTGGGGAATCAAAAATTATATGTGGATTTTCAACTGCACAGGGGGTAGTCAGCACCCCTAACCCCAGTAGTGTTCAAGGGTCAACTATATTCTTCTCTTTTAAGGAGATAAAAATATATATAATTAAATGAAGAATATAAAACATGGGTAAATTGCTCAACAGAGTGATACAGAGGAAATACTATAGGATTTCAGAGGAAGAAAAGCATATATGGAAATTACTTCACTTGTCCAGGACCCAAGGGAGGTAGATAGAATGATACTGACAATGGGTGTTTGATACTTAAGAATAATTTTGCTTTTTCTTTTTTTAAGAGTATTTATTTATTTATTTATTTATTTATACAGATTTATTTATTTATTTGACAGAGAGAAACAGAGCCAGAGGGGGAACACAAGCAGGTGGGAGTGAGAGAGGGAGAAGCAGGCTTCCCGCCGAGCAGGGAGCCCGATGTGGGGCTCGATCCCGGGTCTCCGGGATCATGACCTGAGCCGAAGGCAGTCGCTTAACCAACTGAGCCACCCAGGCGCCCCTAATTTTGCTTTTCTGAGAAACTCACTTGCCTTTATTTTCCAGATTTTCTTCATTTTCACTCTATCAGAGCCAAATCTGTAGTCTACATGTAGCATATTTACTTGCCTTTACAGCATACATTTTTGTATCTCTTAATTCTTTTAATGTCCTTGCCCCTTTTTTCCCTCCTTTCTCTTCAGCTTCATCTTTGATCTTGATGATTTTTATGGGCCGTTAACAGCCACTCTTAAGTCCACCCACAAATAGGAGGGGAGATTTGGAAACACAAATAAAAGCTAGGAATGTCAGGAAATGGGGGCAGGATAATGATAGATACAAGACGTTGCAGAACAGGGTGAGGAAGCCCTGTGTGCCACTGTAACAGGAGCATGGCACCAGGCTCCCGGGGAAGTAGGAAGAGTTTAGGTCAAGAACAGCAAGAGTAAAACATTGGGATTACAATTCTCTTTCATGTCTGTAATTGGGTAACTAATCACACTTTTCCCTCTGAGTGCCTGGTAACTTTATAATTCTTTTTGACATAGAAGTAAGACCAATCAGTTTATACACAAAATGAAATGTTATTTTAATATGTGCTTAGATGAAAGAGGGAAGACCAGAATATGGAAATCTTTTAGGGTTAGGTTAAGGAGAAACCAATTTACTTAATAAATTTAGCAGATTTAATTAATGGGAAAAATGTTTATATTAGAAAATTAAAAACATACATAAGTTCCCTGTCCATTTTATTTTAATCTACAACATATAATTGTACATTTACCAATTAATTTTTGATGCCTCTTCAAGGCTTTTTTTTTCACTAACTGAAATTCTACATCATTCTTTTGGTGCAAACCACACCCATATGGCATCTAAGATTTTTTTTTAAATATTTTATTTATTTATTTGACAGAGAGAGAGATCACAAGTGGGCAGAGAGGCAGGCAGACAGAAGGAAGCAGGCTCACTGATGAGCAAAGAGCCTGATGCGGGGCTCGATGTTGGGACTCGGGGATCATGACCTGAGCCAAAGGCAGTCGCTTAACCAACTGAGCCACCCAGGTGCCCAGCATCTAAGATTTTTAGTTTGGTCATATTTAAAATACAACTACACATACACACTAAGTGAATAAATCTGTATGTTTATGACATTTTTTCCCTGAGTCTTTTAAAGTTGAGAGCCAATAGCACTGTTTTAAACATAAATTCCATTTATCAAATCTTTCCATATTATTCAAATTAGTTTCTCAGAAACATTTTTCCCTTTCATACTTATATATTGATTTACATAATAATAAATTACTTTATGTAATGACACTGACAAGTCCAACTGGTAGAACAGACTGGGAACCCATGCAATTGATTTACTGGTGGAAGTAAATAAGAATGCTAGCAAGTAGCTGTGAGTTTTCAATATTCTCTGAGCATTAGACTTTATGGTAGGAACAAATGGCACTGGTTAATCTGGACAACTGAATTAGGAGACATTTCTTAAAAGAGGTTCCACCAGGATTTTAAAGGGCAGAGGTATAAGAGAAGAGGAAACTGGTGAGCCAAAGAGCCAAACAAAATCTATAGTCAATTGACCAGTATGAATTAAGTACATACTGTATTATATTCTATGCAAGGGATAGATGAGGGAATAAAATAAAGTCCCTAGTCTCAAGGAACTTATATTCTTAATAAACCTATAACAATATAATTAATCAAGTTGTGATGATGGCTGAGAAGGGAAAAAAAACAGATTAGAGATAGAGAAAATGCGTGTTTTTTAGATAAGTTTGCTAATGAGGCCCTGATAAGATGCAATTTAAGCAGGGATATTAATAAAGTAATGGAGTAATCCATGAAGTTATCAGAAGGATAATCTTCCAGGCAGAGAAAGGAATTACTTGGCATTAATCACAGACAAATCAGGAGACCCTGGGACAGAGGAAAGTGAGCAAGGTGGGGAGTGAGAAGAAATTGGAGCAGAGGTTGCAGAGACTACAAATGAGTAGGTCACAAGAGAGTACTTGTAGGAAGATGGGAATCCATTGGAGGGATTTTTTTTTTTTTTAAGATTTTATTTATTTATTTATTTGACAGAGAGAAACACATCTAGAAGGGGAACACAAGCAGGGGGAGTGAGAGAGGGAGAAGCAGGCCTCCTGCTGAGCAGGGAGCTCAATGTGGGGCTCGATGTTGGGACTCCAGGATCATGACCTGAGCAGAAGGCAGTCACTTAACCAACTGAGCCACCCAGGTGTCCCTCACTGGAGGGATTTTAGCAGTCAGGAAAATGTGCCACTTATATTTCAGAAGGATCATTCTGGTGCTGTGTAGAATAAACCAGAGATAAGCGCTAGCAATAGTAGAATTTGCATTCATAAAGTAGATTTTGTTAGGCCCAGATCATGCCATGATCCCCATTAAGCTCACAGGCATCTTTAGCTTCTCTGCCTACCCCCTAGAGTCTTCCAAACTTGCTTTAATCCTGGTGAATCCTATGCCATCATGACCTTCTCAATCACCTCAATTGTTGAGAGTATTAACTGAAAATTCATTGCTGGCGTATCCCTATCTCTTATTGCCTACATCCTATCAAACATCAAGTCCTGTTCTCTTCTGTTCATTTCCATGGTTATGACCTGGTCTAAATTAACCACACCTCAGGCTCCTGACCCCTATCCAACATCCACTCTTGCCTCACTCTAGAACATCTGCAATTCAGCTACCAATGTGAAACTTCAAAAGTGTAAATCAGAGAGTGTAAATGAAATGCATTTTAGAAATTTTCTAAATTGCATTCTAAAATGCATTTCAGAGCACGTGGGTGGCTAAGTCAGTTAAGTGACTGCCTTCAGCTCAGGTCATGATCCTGCAGGATCAAGTCCCACATTGGGGTCCTGGCTCAGTGGGAAGTCTGCTTCTCCCTCTGACCCTCCCCCATCTTGTCCTTTCTTTCTCACTCTTTCTATCAAAAAATAAATAAAATCTTCAAAATAAATAAATAATAAAATACAATTCATTTTCCTGTTTAAAAAAAAACTTTTTAAAAAAAATTTATATTATTAAAAATAAATAATAAAATACAGTTCATTCTGTTTAAAAAAAAAAACTTTCTTCAGCTTTCCATTTCTTGAACTATAAAGACAAAAACTTTTAAGTCACAGGGCCCTTTGTGATCTTTCTCCTCACCACTCACCTCCTCTGAATACCCATGCTGATCACCCTTTTTTTCTTCTTCAGGATATGGCTCCTATTCAGTCTTCTTTTGTTAACATTTTGAGATCTTTCTGAGGCAGACCATTGCTTTAGCACAAAATCATCCACTTCCCCTGGGATCTCCCTCTTTTTAGTCTTACTTAGTTTCTCTCGCTCTCTCTTTCTCTCTCTCTTTCTTGTTTTCTTTCTCTCTCTCTCTTTCTTTCAAGAGAGAACATGAAGCAGGGGATGGAAGGGTAAGGGGGTGGGGAGGGAGGGAGAGAGGAAGGGAGGGAGAGAGAGAGAGAGAGAGAAAGAGAGAGAATATCTTAAGCAGTCTACATGCCTAGTGTGGAGCCCGACATGATCTGACATGAGCCAAAATCAAGTCAGTCGCTTAACAAACTGACCACCAAGGCACACTCTTACTTAAGTTTCTTAATCTCAGTTTTCTTATGACAAGATTCCACACACCTTTTTTTTTTAAAGACTGATTTACTTGAGAGAGAGCATGCATGCATGCGGGTGCACAAGTAGGGGAAAAGGCAGAGGGAGAGAGAGAAAGAATCTCAAGCAGACTCTGCACTGCAGGGTTCGATCTCACAACCCTGAGATCATAAGCTGAGTTGAAACCAAGAGTCAGGCGTTCAACCAACTGAGCCTCCCAGGCACCCCAAGACTCCACAGACTTCGTGTGTGGGCCTGGGTTACATCTGTGTGTTTCCATCATACATGCAGACTGACCTTTATGGACTGTAAACTCTAGAAGATGGGGAGATATTTCTCTTGTCACCAGAATCTGTCCATGCCTGGAGCATGATAGGCGATAAATATGTAAATGAATGAATAAGTGAAGGCATTTCTCTCTTGGCCTAAATCAGCACTGTTTCTTGATAATCTATCTCCTTTCTGATTATGTCCATGATCCTGTTTGGTAGCAAACATTCCTTCTGTGAAGACAACTGACTTTATGTGGCCTTATTCTTTCTGAAGGTTTTCAGTACAAAATCAAGAATTCAAGAATAGAGTAGATTGGGAGAAGTAATACAAGTATGATGGTAACTATCATAGAAAGAGTTTCTTCTCATCAGAACACTGGAGGAGGAAGGGAAGGAGAAAGTCTCTATTTCTCTCATTCTTTGCTAAAAGAGCATCTTCTAGTGAGTCTTTCTTAACTGTGTTATTTAAAATTTTCACCTACTATATATCATCATATTTTAGCCAGAACTGGACCTTTTCCTAGTAGTGCTTTCTTTCTTTTAGGTGGAATTCCTAGGGTACTCTGGGCTTCAGCTGACACACTTCCTGTATCTTCCATGTACACCTAAGTCCTATTTTTTCTACCTTCTTTAAGGGGTTCTTTCCTCGGACCCCAGAACCAAGTCTGGAACTTTTTATGTCATACACTTTCTCACACCTGAGATTTAACTATTGATAACAGCTCAGGGAGAGCAATCTTAGCTCTGGCCCACATCCTTGTGTTTTCTCGTTAGCTTCCGGATAACATACTTTTCTTAGTGCTAATGCTCACTAGTCACTCGCTGCATTGATGCTGAGTGGTCTATGCACTGGATGCCCCATCAGGCCTTAATCCTAACAAGCATGGGTATACTCACTGCATGGTACCTTTTCTAGTCACTCTTGTTGCACCTACATGTTCACATTTGAATCTAGTGGTATACTGGACTCACTGGATTTTTTCTATGATCCAAGATGTAGGACTGGGATGTTTAGTTGGAGTTGACTATGGGATGTTCATGGAGATCTATTATGAAGCAATGGTGGAGATGCCTGTCTGTGGATAGTGAGCATCTGGTAGTTGGACAGAAGCAAATGAGGGCTGAAACAGGAACAGTGGCAAAAGTTACTAAGGCAATCCTACTGGGAGGAATCAGGACTTTAGCCTTGAATAGCTTTTGATGGACCAATCTTCACTGTTATGTAATTTCTTAATTAATCAGTCATTCCAGCCTTGGCATAATCTCTTCCTCTTCTGAACAATCTATTGTTGGTCGAATTGTTTCAATATTTGCTGCTAAAGTTTCTATGGAATTATATCTTGCCTCTTCAACTATAATTTTCTTGCAAGTAGGCACACCTCCAGCAACAGAGTATATTTCACCTTACAGTGATCAATAAATACACACTAAATTGATTCAATATTCTTCTGTGACTATACTGACGAGGATGCACACTTGGGAGGGCACTTGAGGGTAGCACCTAAAAAAGACATTAGAGGTTCAAACTGAACACTAGTACATTTCACATAATTGCATTCTCCTATTTGTATATATTGGTATGTTCTAGCTAGGAAAGGCTACTGAGGAAATGCCACAAGGTCACTGAGAAAGCAATCCAGGCTGGTTGGGTGATACGTGATTTAATCATTTTAAAGAAATATAACTTGATGAGTTCAGTGGTTTCCTTATGCACAATTTATTTTATGATTTTTTTTTAACTTTGCAAGTAGAAAATGATAAAAGCAGCAGTTCCATTTTATTGCCACGTCTCTCATCATTTCAGAAAAAAAATCTAGGCCACATATAAATTTAGGATAATATGTAAGCGATTCTAACTTGTCCCACAGTAAATCTCTGACCTCCATGTCAGCCAAGCTAAAGAATATAGAACACAGGCTTTTCCAGTTCAAATTAAAGAAGTCCTGTCTCGTTGAAAGGTTGCAAAGAGGCATTCTGTTGAGTGCACAGGTTTTTAAATGAGAGTTTACCACTCGTCCTTCTGGCTCTTTCTCCTCATTGATTTTTTTTTTTTTTTAATACCAGAAATGCTTTCAAACTTCTACCAGAAAATGAGTTTCTCTAAAGGACAACAAAGCTCCTTTGAGTAGCAAATATAAGATATTCAACCAAGATGGTAACAGTGGTCACAGAACCATGTTTTTAATTGGATATATGTGCATTTGCTTTTTACCATTCTTGTCTATTATAATGTTTCTGTGCTTCCAAACACACTTCTTAAAATTTAAAATAATACCAGAAGAGATTTCACTGCAGACCAAGCTACTGCCTCAAAGGACACTTCAATTCTTAACTTAAAAAACGGGCAGTAATTGATACAAACCTGATAACTTCCATTTCAGCAAATACCTTGACTTCTCTTAAACATGTTTATATTTCCCTCAGCTCCTTAGGTAGTAGCTTTAATCACTGGCCTGCTGTTCTCTTCTCTATTTATATTCCTTTCCTTAGAGACCTCTTTTACTTCCAAAGCTTTGCTCTCACTTCTATACATATAGCTCTGAAACTTCCATCAACATTAACTTTCTTCAGTACTCCAGACACATAGCTATATTTACTCAGTAGACATTTCTTATTATAAACCTAATCATCTCAATTTCAAATATCAACAAAGTCAACATTGTATCTACCATTCTTCACTCCCTTTTTTATTTCCTAATTGCTATTGATAATAATAATGAAGTATGCTATGGATCAAGATGGTGATAATGGGAGAGAGATGTACTAGAGTCAGCCCAAAGTAATCAATCTGACATGCAATAAACAATGAAAGTTTTCAAAGATGTCCAACTTAGATATTGATCTATGCCAGGAACATGGCCAGTGTCTTCATTTGACCAAGAAGTTGGTAATACTCTTCACCCAATGACATCACTTCTACTCCTCTCTTCTTTTATCTGAAACCAAATGTCACTTATGGTTTCGATCATCACTTCTTTATCTTCTGGAAGATGATATTTGCACAGTAAGAAAAATCAAGAACTGATTAGATAATGTTTTTAGCTGATTAAAACTTCTGCTAAACATTCTTCAGAGAATTAAAGTTTTCTTTCGCTCCAATATAATGCCTCAGAATTGGAGTGCACTGTTTCATGGGGTTTGTTTTTCATTTAGGGAGAAATATACCTAGCATTTTCTCATGGAACTAGAGTTCTAAGTAGATGATATTTTTTTTTAAAGAATTTTTATTTATTCGAGAGAGGAGAGTGTGTGAGAGAGACCACAAGCAGGGGGAGCAGGAGAAGGTGAAGCAAACTCCCTGCTGAGTAGGGAGCCTGATGCAGGACTTGAGCCCAGGACCCTGGAACCATAACTTGAGCCTAAGGCAGATGCTTAACCGGCTGAGCCACCCAAGCACCCTAAATAGAGAACATTTTTCTAGAGACATATTCCAAATCCATCCTTTTAAGATTGAGGATATAAAGGAATATTCACCATATTTTATTGTGATTTCAAATTATAATTATAATAATTAATTTTCTTTGAACTTGTTTATGCATGCTAGATACCAGTAAAGACATAGTAGAAAAAAGCACAGTGGTTATACTCAACAGATCTGGCTTTAAATCTCCACTCCACATGAAATCCTATGTCCACCACCTACTGGCAGAATCATCACAGACAAGTCATTTAACTCGTTAATATAAGGTTTCTTTATATTTGAAGAGGATAATGATGCCTGTTGTATATTTATTTTATTTTATTTATTTTATTTTATTTTATTTTATATTTTATTTTATATTTTATTTTATTTTATTTCTTTTTTTTAATTTTAAGATTTTATTTATTTGACAGAGAGAAACACAGCCAGAGAGGGAACACAGGCAGGGGGAGTGAGAGAGGGAGAAGCAGGCTTCCCGTCAAGCAGGGAGCCCGATGTGGGACTCGATCCCGGGTCTCTGGGATCATGACCTGAGAGGAAGGCAGTCGCTTAACCAACTGAGCCACCCAGGCGCCCTACATGTTCATTTTAAAGTTCAGAGGAACTTTGTGTAAAGTAGCCTGAATGCAAAAGATACTCAAGTAAGAGTAGCTATGATTTTCTGAAGCCACTAGTATGATTTACAACAATCTTCCCAATTTATTTTTAATAAATATTTCTTAGTGTTCCTCCCATTATGAGTTTTCATCTTATGGCATACAAGGTGTTATCCATGTTTTATTAATAATTTATTCAGCCAAAACTTACTAGGTACAAGTGTGTGCCAGGAATATGCCAAGTAGTAGATTAAAAAAAGATAGAAGTTATTTTCTTAGAAGAGCTTCAAGTCTAAGTAGGGAATCAGATAAGTAAAAATGAACATTTAGAAAAAAGTATGATAAATAATTGAAGTAGCCATGGAGTTACTACACCATTTATAGTGTAGTTTTCCAGAGCTATTTAGATGTTCTCCTCCTTTTGTTTAGCTATGTCTCGTATCAAAGTCCTTATTCCCAGTTTCAATAGACGCATTCCATCCTAAGTCATGACCCTTCTCTTCTGGGCTCTTAAAAAACAGTTGGGAAAGTCAATTTTTTAAAAAAATTATTAGTGAGTACCATGATCACACAAAGATAAGATCTAGGAAACACGACATTCATTACCCAGCAAACTGTTGGAGGCTGTGCTCAAAGTGAAAGATTCATCTAATATATTTTTCTAAGTCATCTTTGAGATATAATTGACAAAATAAACTTTACATATTTGGGGGTTAATTTGATAATTTTAAAATATGTATGTATCCATGAAACCCTTATTAATCTTGATAATAAACACATTAATCACATTTTAGGTTTCCTTCTGCCCCTCCTCCCTGCCCCTTTTTCATCTCCAGGCAATCACTGCTCTGCTTTCTTTCACTTACCCATTAATTTGCATTTCTCTAGAATATGATGCAAATGGAATTAATATTACATACTCCTTTCTGGATTTCTCATTCAGCATGATTATTTTGAGATTCATCTCTGTATTTATGTGTATCAATAGTTCATTTCTCTTAATAATATCCCATGGTATAGATATACCTTAATTTGGTTATCCATTCTGAGTTGTTTCATTTTTGGTGATTATAAATAAACCTACTGTAAATATTCATATCTATCTGCCTTAGATAGATACAGCTTTGTATGGAAATATACTTTTAATTCTTTTATATAAACACTTATGAGGGAGTACAATATGTAGGTAATACTAGATATATTTTAGATAAGATATATATCTAGTGGATATATTTTAATTTTATAAGATATATTATATTTTATAAACTATTTTTCAAAGTGATTGTTCTAGTTGTTCCACATCCTCAACAACGTTTTATATGGTTAGTCTTTTTAATTTTAGCTATTCTTGCAGATACATAGTGGTATCTCACATAGTTTTAATTTCATTTCCCTAATGGATAATGATGCTGAGTATCTTTTCAAGTGATTATTTGACATGTGTTTCTTTAGTCAAGCGTCTTTTAAAATTATTTGCCCATTTTTTTCCATCTTTATGTATTCTGGATATAGGTCTTTTATTAGATAATGTAATTTGAAATCTTTTTCTCCCAAGCTGTGGCAGCCATGTGTGTTTTTCAAAAGGCAAGTTTTCTTAATTTTCAAGTCCTACTTACTGTGTGTATATGGGCATGTGTATGTTGTTTTTTGTTTTTGTTTTTGCTTTTGGTACTTTTATATAGGAAACTATGGATCAACCCAAGGCCACAGAGATTTTTTCCTATACTTTCTTTGAGAATACTTATAGTTTAAAATTTTACATTTAGATCTATGATGTTTTGATTTAATCTTTGTATATGACGTGTGACATAACAGCCAGAATTCCTAATACTGTTTCTTAGCCACTATACTTCAAGTCACAATACAGTGAACAAATTTGGGGTAGTATGGGAAGATGGAAAGGTAGGAAAATACTTAACAGAACCTTGACAGAAAAGAATTGTAAAATGTTTGACTGATGAACCTTGTGTTGGATCCAATAAATTTAGTGCTTAAATTCAGGTTGGGTAAAACATAGCTTGATACCAGAAACAAATATGAACAAAATAAATTAGTAACTTCAGTAGTCTTAACAGCAAAAATAATAAACCATTTCATATAATAGACATGTTCTTTTGCTACAGTACTAGCATGCTATGCAATCATTTACAGTCTGTTCTCATCTTCTTTTCCAGCTTTGTTTTCCAGCAATATTCTTCATGAACCCTAAATTTCATTCCTCTGAAATGGATCCACAAATTTTCTTTAGCATGCTCCTCTTTCTCTTCAAACTTAATACATTGATGGATATGACTGATGTTATTCTAATTCAGACATTCCTAATCATCCAAGTTCACACCTTACCCTATTTTGAAGACTTTGGTCTTCAGAGAAGTCACTCTTCTCTGGGCAGAGTGAGTTGATGTTCAGTACCTCTCTAGCTCCTGGACCACACCTCCGTGATGGCACTGTGTGTAAGTATTTAGCTTTTCCGCAGCACACTAGACTGCCAACACTCTTCAAGCAGACAGGCCATATATTGAGTTCTTTTTTTTTTCTTTTTTTTCTTTTTTTTTTTTTGTAAGGGGATAAACAGACAAGAGCTCATTAAAACAGATCAGGACAGGGATGTCTGGGTGATTCCATCAGTAGAGCATCTGTCTTCAGCTCAGATCCAGATTCTGGGGCTCTGAGCAGGGAGCCTGCTTCTCCCTCAGCCCGCCACCTCCCTGCTTGCGCTATCTTGCTCTTTCTCTTGCTATCATAATCTCTCTCAAATAAATCTTTTAAGAAAAATAAAAAAAATGGAAACACAAGGATAGTGACAAAATTTTAAAAACTCAGTTTACAAACAAAGCAGCTGAGGAACTTTGTAAAAAATTTGAAGGTGCTAGATTATCTAAAGGACTCTGTGGAAATGGGATCAGATAGCACAGATTCAGACACTAGTGATAGGGCACTAGATAGATACAAAATATTTCAGGTCATTATTATGAGGAATTTGTTTTTATACAGTAAAAGCTGCTTGAAGTAATGATCTATTCTAAGTGATTATTCCTGTCAGCAGAGTTTATTCAATATATGTTCTATAACTACTTCACAGGAATGTTATAGATGAAATTAAAACACTTAGAAAGTCTAGATAGAAGCCCATCCATTAAAAAAAAAAAGTTCAACCACTCAAATCTGTGATTATTTAAATTTGGAAACATGAACTCTATTTAGACCTTTTCCAAGACTTGCAAATGTTTCCCTTTCTTTTCCTCTCTTTTCTTCCTCCTTTCCATTATATTCCATCTCAGTCATTTAACAGACCCTAAAGAGAATTCCAGAAGTTAATGCTGTTTAACCCCCTAACAGGCATTTCTACATCTAATTCATGTATTTTCTAGTTTTTTATTTACAACAGAGAAATGCCTTGAAGACTTCTTCTGCAACATTACCCACTGCTCAAAAGCCTTCAACCATTATCCTTTACCTATAGAATCATGGTTGATGACAGAGTTATTAAGCAGGTACTAATTGCTTCCATCATCCATTGTCTCATTCCCAACAATCCTACAAAGCATTAGTAATAAATATCTTTATAGTACACCCAAGGAAAATGCCCCAGATCATGTAACTAGTAACTGCAAAAATGGGAATTCTAGTCTGATCCCAAAGTTAAATTGTTAAACATTCTTTTCATTCTTTCCAAATACCTGGTTCTGCCACTCAAAAACTGTTTGTTCAAACTATTTATCAACCCTTATTTTGCACTGGTTATTATCATATACTAACTTATTTCAAACGAGTCAATCTGTTTACTATCTACTAAATAATTCTCATATATTTTTTCATTTAAAAGCTTAACTCTCAGGGTGCCTGGGTGGCTCAGCAGGTAAGCGTCTGCCTTCAGCTCAGGTCATGATCTCAGGGTCCTGGGATCCAGGCTCAGCATCAGGCTCCAGGCTCAGTGCAGAGCCTGTTTCTCCCTCTCTCACTCCTCCTGCTTATGTTCCCTCTCTCACTGTGTCTCTCTCTCTTAAATAAATAAGTAAAATATTTTTTAACCAATGAGAATGAAGATACGTCGATCCAAAACCTATGGGATACAGCAAAGGCAGTCCTAAGGGGGAAATTCATAGCCATCCAAGCCTCACTCAAAAAAATTGAAAAATCCCAAATACACCAACTCTCATTGCACCTTAAAGAACTGGAAAATCAACAAAAAATTAAACCAACCCCCCACACAAGGCGGGAAATAATAAGGATTAGAGCAGAGATGAATGAATCAGAAACTAGAGATACAGTAGAACGCATCAACGAAACTAGAAGCTGGTTCTTTGAAAGAATCAATAAGATCGATAAACCATTGGCCAAACTAATCCAAAAGAAAAGGG
>PITA01013419.1:5260-57741 GCA_004023965.1 Spilogale gracilis | reverse complement strand
CAATTGCACTACTGGGCATTTACCCCAAAGATACAGATGTAGTGAAAAGAAGGGCCATATGTACCCCAATGTTCATAGCAGCAATGGCCACAATCGCCAAACTGTGGAAAGAGCCAAGGTGCCCTTCAACAGATGAATGGATAAAGAAGATGTGGTACATATATACAATGGAATACTACACCTCCATCAGAAAGGATGAATATCCAACTTTTGAAGCAACATGGACTGGATTGGAAGAGATTATGCTGAGTGAAATAAACCAAGCAGAGAAAGTCAAGTATCACATGGTTTCACTTACTTGTGGTGCATAAGGGGTAATATATTAGACAGTAGGAGAAGGAAAGTAAACGGGAAGTAGGGTAATTCAGGGAGAGAAATGAAACATGAGAGACTTTGGACACAGAAACAAACTGAGGGACTTGGAAGGGGGGGATGGGAGAGCCTGATGGTGGGTACTGAGGGCACCTATTGCGTGGAGCACTGGGTGTGGGGAATGGGCAATGAATCTTGGAACACTGAAAAAAATTAAAAAACAAAACAAAACAAAACACTAGTATCAGATTTGAAAATGAGGACATTATTATTGGCCTTAAGAAATAAAAAGGACCATAGCAGAATACTATGAATGAATGTGTGCCAACAAATTAGATAGCCTAAATGAAATCAATAAATTTAAGGAAACACACCAAATACTAAACTAACTCAAGACAAAATACAAAACCTCAAAAAACCTATATAAGAAGTAAAGACTGAATCAGTAATCCAAAAACTTCCCAAAAAGTAAAAGTCCAAGACCAGATGGTTTCAATGGTAAATTCTATCAAACATGTAAAGAATTAACAATTCTTCAAGCTCTTCCCCCAAAAAAGGAAGAGTTTAAGTATTAAGATTAATATCTGGCGTTTAGTAAGCATCACACAAGTTCTGGCTATTATCATCACCACTACTACTATTATTGTCCTAAAACAAAAGCTGTATTCTTTTCTAAAAATTCTCCACACATAAAGTGGTTTACATACTATGTTCATCCTTCAGCATCCTAGGGTTCTACAAAGGTGAGGGACAACTCTGGACACATCAGCTGGTCCCATACCCTGGTTTCAACCAAAGCCAACTTTGCTTTTTACGTTCTTTTTATAGAATAGGGTTCTTCATAAAATTTTATTTAGGGGCAAAGGAGCTCCGACTGCTAAATACTGAAAAGACACACAGACTCAGAATTCACAAAAGTGTAAGTCTAGACTTTCAAAACATTCAAAATCCCCGTTTTTTCTGGTCAAGGACAAAGAGTGCTACTTTTTCTGAACTTAATCAGAGTTACTAAAGCCTACTGGCTAATCCAAAGTATACTGATTTGACTATATGATGCTCTAGTTACTACAGCAAACACTAATAATTCCAACCAGAAGACTAAGACTAATTATGTCACACCTCTGGTCTCTGTCCTGACTTAATTCCCCCTTCTTTTAGTTGCTGTGGTTAGTCCTTTCCCTAGTTATATGCTAAAACCTGATTATTTACAATTGCTAAAGAAAAATAGTTTTTAAAATGGCAGAGTGGAGCAAAATAAAGACAAGTGCACCAAAACAGACATAATCTTTCAGTCAAACTGTGGTCAGTGGAAATATTTGCCAAATATTGCAATAATCCTACTCTACCCAGAGCTGAAGAGTGCTTATCGATAAAAACCATGAAGGCCTGGGGGAAGTAGTGGGGGAACAGCTAGAGAGTATTATGCAGTTCAACAACTCAATGGAATATTGTATAGCCAATAACTACAAACGCTATGAGGCAACATGGAAAGTTTTATGAGTTCTTCCAAGTTTATAAGGTTATAAATAATTATACAACTATGTAACACATGTACAAATGAAATAGAGGAAAGAAGGAAGTCAGTCAAAAGTCAGGATAGTGAGTGGAAATTTTTTTCTTTAAAATTTCCCAAGGAAAGAGTAATAAAACCCCCCCTCCCAAAAGAAACACCAATAAAGAGAATGAAGGCGGCTCATTACAGATGAGAACTGATATAGACTGAGAAGGATCAGATATTCAAAGAACGATGGGTAGAAACCCAACCAAAGAGTGATACAGAAAACCTAGGGAAATGCTGAAATCCATATAGGAAGTAAACGAGAGAGAGAGAGAGAGAAAGAGAGAGAGAGAGAAAGAGAAAGAGATACCAGGTTTGAAGAGAGAAAAGAAATCTAATAGGGTGATACAGACCAAGAGAGAGGGACAGAACCCCAGAGACTGAAAAATAGAGACCCAGAGCCCAGAGTGAAAGGAGCAGAAACCTAGAAAGTAGACAGAGACAAGAGGCATAGAAGGGACTGAGAAAATGGTAGAGAGGAAAAGATGAGGACAACAATAAGAGAGCTATGAAATATTCCCATATACACTGAATTCTTCTCTTTTTCATCCTCACAATTTCTAAAATCGTCCCTCTAATTGCCTCCTCGCATCTCCCTTAGACTTACATTCTGACCATTGATCTCCTGTCCAGATGTTCCTGAAGCAAAACTCGAATCCCAGTCTCTTCATAGAGGTTTTTTTTTGTTGTTGTTGTTTGTTTTTGTTGTTTTTACTGCTTTACCCTAGACAAAACCTGGCACCCAAACGCACTGGCTTCATTGCGGCTATCCCAAATGAAGAGACTGTTCTCACATTCTAGGACCAGAAGGGAATACTTGGCAAACTGTTGGTTCTTTACTGTCCTGGTCTCAAACAAGCCCTCTCCCTCCTCGCAGAACTCCTAAGAGCTCTACCACATGGCTACACAACTCTATCAGCTTTGTCAATATCCTTTCTCTATAGCACCCTACCCCACTGTCAGCCACCACTACCAACTATGAAAATGTACATGTATCTATCTCATGAGCATTTCTATATGCATGTCCCAGAGACATCTTGAACTATTATTATTTCTCCCCCAAAACTCTTCTAATAGAATAGACACATAGACAGTACATAATGCTTCTGTCAGAAAAATGCCTACTTAATATAGGACTGTCATATTCAGAGAGAAGTCATCTTTAAAAATTTATAAAAATTTCCCAAGACATTTAGATCCTTTTCCAAAAGGTAGTTCTAAGTTTACTCTTCTACTCTTAAGAGTTAGAACTGATAACTACAAACCTGAGTTCTCAACCCAAGAGACCATTACCTGGTCTCTTGAGTGATTTTAACCCTACCAGAGCAATTCAGAAGAACGGAAGTGGAGACCATGAGTAGGGCCAGAAATCATCTTTTTGGTGGCTACAAGATTATGGGAGGTCCTGAACCTGTGTATTTCTGAATATCTTTAGAAAACCTTCTTTTTTTGTTAAGGAAGGATTGTTATTTTCAGCACTATATCACAACTTTTCTTTTTTTTTTTCTTAAAAGATTTTATTTATTTATTTGACAGAGAGAGAGAGAGAGAGAGATCACAAGTAGGCAGAGAGGCAGGCAGAGAGAGAGGATGAAGCAGGCTCCCTGCTGAGCAGAGAGCCCGATGCGTACCTCGATCCCAGGACCCTGAGATCATGACCTGAGCCAAAGGCAGAGGCTTTAACCCACTGAGCCACCCAGGCGCCCTAATTTTTTTTTTTTTTAAATGAAGCTATCCAAAACTAAGATGAATCTTTCCCCCCCCACTCTGGAAAATTTACAAAGATCAAGAGAAAGTTCTTAGAAAAACCCATTCTCTGCGACACATAAAGAGCTGTCACTCCCAAGGCAGGATTCAGTGAGGGTGAGGGCAGACCATCAATGTCCTCACCGGCCAAAACCACATGGGCAGACCTTCTGAGGCCGCCTCGGATAGGGCCTTATATTCAAAAGTCTGACATTTTTCCTTTTCTGCTCTTTATGTTCATAAGCATTAAGTAAGTTAATATTTGTAAAGTACTAAAAACAGTTTCTGCTGTATAAGGAAAGCTATATAAATAAAGTAATCATGAGAAAATGCTTAGGGGCTTTGTGAGGAGGCCTTTGCAAACCAATTTTCACATAATCCAGTGGTTCATGGAACAAAGAATTCTGACCTTTACTTTCCTCCCTGGGGTATTATAATGTCTAACATCTAATAACAAAAAATTATGAGGATGCAAAATTCCATTATAAGAGTGCTGTGAACATAACCGATGTTCCATAATTTTATTTGGGAAGGGACAGGAAAAAGTAAAAACATGTCAAAATAGGTAAAATTAAAGACAAAACAGGCAGTTTGCTAGGTCAAAAAAAAAAAGTAGCATGAACCTCATAACTGGCTTCCCTAATACAAGCACCTGAGAAACAATAGTCACTAAGGAGCCAATTTGCTAATTATGGTTGCTAAAACATTGGCTATGACTGACACAAACACATACAAATATTTAACATTTATGTATCCATAGGAGATATATCACAATCATGGTTTAATACATAGGTACCTCCCGATATTACAGGCTCTGACATGAAAAAAAGAACTTCTAAGGAAATAATCTAAATAAAATTTAATGGAAAATGGTTAAACACTGGTATACTTGGAAATAGTTATATGAAGTAAAAAGAACACTGTGCTTAGAAATCAAGAGGAATGATGGATCTAGGAACTTTAGATAATATATACCAGAAACCTGAGGTCCAAAATATCAAATGGTCTTACATATTTGTTTAGCCAAAAAGACTAAGTGGTTTATTATTTGCCCTGCCCTCTTACCCAAAACCAGTGAAGTAGAAATGTGAGGAAAATACTGAATCTGGGAAGAAGGGGAAGAAGGGAGACTGAACAGGCAGAAATAAGCAGGTAAATCAGAAGAAACTGATTTTCTGTGTTTCCAAACTCTAGTGAGCAAAATGATGTTAGTTACTATCATCATATGAACAGAAGACAAAAAGGGTCAGGGATGCACAGCACAAAGTCTCCTTTAATTATTATCCTTTGCTTTCACAAAATTAAATGTAATCATAAATAGTAACCACTTACAAGAAGCTCTGTAACATTACACATCTTTTTAACTTTTTCCCTTGCCAAAGATAGGTTAAATTTGCCTCCCAATGTTTAAATCTCATTCTGGTCCTACGAAAGTCTTCCTGTTTCCCCTCCTCCAATATTTCCACTAAAAATGACATAATTTTCCACCCTCTAATAAACTGGTGGAACCATCATGGGACTCTAGAAGCACCTAAGGAACACAGAAGATTTAAAATATATATATGGATATATAAAAAACTAAAGACAAATATTCTAAAAAATAAAATTCTTAAAAATTCATTCTCTTTATTATTTCATAAACAATTTCTGATATAACTAATGATATTCAATGATTATATCCTGAACTCAGAATCACTAGGGCCTGTGTTTTAGAATTCTTCCACCCAATAAAACTGTTCTGCTAGTTGGGCGAGGATGGGAGTTGTGGTAGAGAATGATGACTTTTTTTGAAAAATAACAAGTCTATCACAGTATTCAGTACACACCTTCTGCAAGACCTACCTTCTCACCACTTGAGTAGAAGAAATAACGCAATCGGACTATGTTACAGTGATCTAGCTTTCTCATGATTTGGAGCTCTCGGTTCTGAAAAGGAAACACATGAAAATATTTTTTAAAGGATAAATGTTACTAATCATATTGACTAAGATTCGAAGAACTCATAACATTAAACACTACAAAGAGCAGACTATGGATATGTTACTAAAACGTATGGTGAGGGCCTAGGCAAAACAGGTGAAGGGATTAAGAGGTACAAACTGCCCACTGTAAAATTATTTAAGTCATGGGGATGAAAAATAAAGCACAGGGAATATAGTCTATAATACAGTAATACACTTATCATGGTGAGAATTTCATAACTGCTTAAGTAGTATATTGTATACCCGAACTTAATGTAATACTGTATGTTAGCTATACTACAATTAAAATTTTTAAAAATTAAAAATATATAAAAGTATGGTATATAGACCAATGCTGACCTGTAACCTATTTGTTACTAGTCTATGTTACTAGTCTACTACTTTCTACTACTCTGAAATAAGATAAACACAAAAATTGAGAATAAGTGCTTAGAATATGTTATAGATATTTGATACGATAATTTCATATCTGAATCTTATAATAAAGAGTAGGGTCTATATTTTGTACTTTGTAAAATTCCATTTTTCTAGGAACTGCTTTGTATTGTATTTTACAAAAATATAAGTCTTTGATGAACTGGACATTTTTTTTAAACTAGTATTTCAACACTAATAGCTTGAGAAGCAGTGTGTTTACTTCTGATTACTACTGCAATCTTTTGCAACTATAATAAAAATCAAACTTCTCACTAATCAAATGAATTTGGGTGCAAAGAGCTCTTACAAGCCCTACTATGTTCCAAGATACAGTAAAAAAAAAAAAAAAAAAAAAAATCTGAGAGCCCAAAAGAAAGGCTCAGTTGCTGAGTTAAAATACGGATACTAGATACTGTACAGTCCTGATAACTTTACAGACCACACACATAATTTTTTCCTTTGGGGAATTTCAAAGTTATGTTCATTCTTCATGAAAAGAAAGCATTAAATAATATGATGACTTCCTAACAACATAAGTTTTTGCAGTAGCAAATGTGAAAAATATATAGTAAGAAAGAAGATAAATTCCCAAAATATACTTGGCTACCAGAAGTCCAGTAAATAAAGGCCAAATTACATAACACAAAGAAAATACTACAAAGTATTACCTATATGGACAGGAAATACAAAATTTCACCATTTCAGAACAGCTAAAAAACACAGTTATACACCTGGGAATCTGGAAGGAAAAATGCTTTATGGTTAGAAAAAGAAGGCCAAAAAAAAGAGGGGATGGGGACTGCAAGGTAGATGAAGAGCCTAATAAGCAGAACTGTCCTAGGGCAAAGTGGGTTCCAGTTCTTAGAAGATGGTACCAGAAATACGCAAATGTTTCTTCTCCTCTAGAAACTTCCAACTGGCTCTATGATTGTTCTAGCATGTCATCTCAGGGAAATCAGAAAACTGGAAAGGAGTCTCCTCTAGCCCTTTAAATTGACTGTGAGAGCTGTGTTCATGTATAGTGATATTTAAAATTCTTTATATATGCACCTGGGTGGCTCAGTTGGTTAAGCAGTTGACTCTTCATATCAGCTCAGGTCACAATCTCAGGGTCCTGGGATGGAGCCCCATGTCAGGCTCCGCACTCAGTGGAGAGTCTACCGAAGGATTCTCTCGACCCTTCTCCACCCTTCCCGCCACTCGTGCTCTCTCATATATAAATAAATAGAATAAATAAATCTCTTTTAAAAAATAAAAAAATTCTTTTATAGAACATCAATTTTTCATCCCATTACTTTTTATAAAATGTTTATAACTGAAGCAATAAACAAAAATTCAGTACAGTATAATTGCTTTAATAAAGACAACTGAAGTCACATTCTGAGTTTTAAATATGACAGAGAACCCAAACTTGACCAATTTCAAAACTGGGTCTATTTGCATTTTAAACTGAAGCTAAGTCTGGAAGTACGTCTATACTTTCCCAGTTCACATCTATATACCTAGTTTTGTGGAAGAACCGCTAGAAAGCTAAGACACGCTGCTCTCAAGATACTAAGATTGTTTTTAAGATTGTTTTCAGCATAGCCAACTATGTTAAAATAAGCCATTTTCCCAACTCATTAACCAAGTTATAAAAGAGAACTATTAAATCTCAGGTAACAGAAGTTATATAAGTTTAAGCATATGATCTTTTACCAGAAAGAATGCAAGAATGAAGCAAATATATGGACATAAATATTCATCCACCCTTACTCTTTCAACATATTCTATTCCTTTTTAAAGTCTCAAATTTTCTCATTTTCAAATTCCCTAAAAGGTCTAAAATAAAAATTTCATAGAGCACCATTTATAAGTACTAATCATGACAACATTAGGCAAACAAAGTTAATGCCTGAATACATTTAAATATACAACTATCACAACCCTAGCCATTGTTACTTAGTCATTCTTTATTAATTCATTAATGACATACTAATTCTATGCAACACTTTTATTCTACCAATACTGTGTACCTATACTATGCCAGGTATCGTTCATAATTTTAAGGATATGGCAGTGAACAAGACTAAGTTCCTATCTTCATGAAACTTACAGTCTATGGAGGACAGTGAGGATGAAGGAATGTATTTTCACATAGCTTAAGGAGATAGAGCATAATATAGACAAAGAACTGTATTTTGGATAGAGAAGTCAGAATACAGCTCACAAAGGAGTAAGATCTGAACACAAACCTGAATGATATGATGATGAGAATAGGAACCTCCAAACGTAAATGGCTAGAGGTAGACAGGACATACTCAAGAAATAGCTAGAAGAAAAATGTGATTGAGTAAAGGAAGAGAAGAGTCCAGAAAAGGAAGGCAGGGGTATGTCTATAAACTCTTCTAATCACAGTAAGAAACTGAGTTTCACATTAAATGTAAAGGAAAGCCAATGACATTTTGATCAGGAAAATGACAATCTGATTTACCCTTTTAAAAAGCATTCTAAAAGCTGAAGGGAATAAATTTGGTGGTGAAAGTGGTTCAAGAGTTCTGTTTTCCATCTATTATGTTTGAAATGTTTACTGGCCGTCCAAGTGAAAATACTGTGAGGCTCAAGGTAAAAGAAGCTGAAGCTGGAAATATGCATCTGGAGGTCATCTTCATAAAGGGAACTTAAGGGGTGCCTGGGTGGCTCAGTCGTTATGCATCTTCCTTTAGCTCGAGTCATAATTCCAGGGTCCTGGGATTGAGTCCCGCATCAGGATCCCAGCTCAGCGGGAAGCCTGCTTCTCCCTCTTCCACTCCCCCTTCTTGTGTTCCCTTTCTCACTGTGTGTCTGTCTCTCTCTCTCTCTCTCTCTCTCTCTCTCTCTCTCTGTCAGATGAATAAATAAAATCTTTTAAAAAGGGAGGGGACTTAAAGCCTTAAACACCAATGGTATCACCTAGGGAAGATGTGTAGATCAAAATAAATAAATATTCAGAGGTATGCGTAGAGTGGATCACAAGAAGTAATGAAGTAGGATGAACAGGAGAGAATGTTATCTTACAAGCCAATTAAAAAAGGTTTTCAGAAAAAGGGAGTGACCATTTATGTCACTCAAAGCTGCTGAAAAGTTGATTGAGATGAAATTAGAAAACTGATCATTGGAAAGAGTAAATGCAGGATATCAGCCTCTCTTATGTAAGTGGGCCTGGAAGACACCCAGGTAAGGAGTAAGAAGTCAGAAAGTTTAAAAAGAGGCAATATTTCCAATTATAGCAGAATAAAAAGATTGGCAAATCCATTCCCCTCAAAACACCTATAAAAAGGACATTGTAGGAGTGCTTGGGTGGCTGAGTCAGTTAAGTATCTGACTGTTAGTCTAGGTCCTGAGGTCCTAAGACCTAGTTCTCGGTAGGGCTCCTCACTCAGCAGAGAGTCTGCCTGAGATTGTCCTCTCCTTCTGCCTCTCCCCTGCTCCCCCTTGCACAAACAGGCACAAGCTCTCTTTCCCTCTCTCAAAATAAATAAATCTTTTAAAAAAAAAAAAAAGAAAAGAAAAGAAAGAAAGAAAAAAAAAAAAGAACTACACTGTAGTATAGTTGAGGCAGTTTTACCAGGGCAGGGTTGGCCATGAAAATCAGGAATTATGCCTACAGAGTGGGCCACCATCACTTAGAAAAGAGAGAAAAACCGATGTCCAGTGGCACTGGCAGTAAAAATGGCAAATCTGGTAGGAAACAAAATGAGAAAGGTCATAGCTCTGTTACCCTGAGGATAAAGTCCCATCTGGGGAAAATGACAGAGTTGGCAGAACACAAAAAATTTAACAGGGAGATCCTGGACATGAGAGGCACAGAAGGGATATATAAGCCTTCCACATATTCCTGGCTGACTGAAACATTGTACACATATGCAGGGACAACCCAACAGGGTCTCACAGAAAGTAAAAGCTGAGGCCAACTTAAAAACTGGCCAAATTTTAAATGGGTGCCCATGTAGAGAATCATCAAAAAATGATGGAAGCCTTATAAACTTAAGATGTTTGAGCATAATCTCTAAACAGTTACTGCCTGCCCACTAAACTATACAGACATAGCCTCTGAAAAAAAAAAATCAGGCTAAAAAATTAAAATTAGAATTAAAAAATTAACAGAATTTAGGGGCTTCAAACTGTGAAGGTACAAGATTCTACAGATTAGATGCAAGTAAGTTACAAAAGAAAAAAAAAAGGAACATCCCAAAATAACCTTTAGGAAGATTTCTAAAAATCTGAATCCAGAGTTGCTACAATATATTATCTGAAATGTCCAACTATAAGAAAGTATTTAAAAAAATTTTTAAAAAGAAAAGAAAAAAGAAAATGTGTGTGAGACATACAGACAATAAAAGAGCTGACCTACTCTTAGGTTAAAAAAAAAAAAGCAGCTACTAGTGACTCTGGGTAGACACAGCTGTTAGATTTAGCAGACAAGAATACAAAGTAGCTATTCCTTTTTTTTTTTTTTAAGATTTTATTTATTTGAAAGAGAGAAACACAGCGAGAGAGGGAACACAAGCAGGGGGAGTGAGAGAGGGAGAAGTAGGCTTCCCGCCCAGCAGGGAGCCCGATGTGGGACTCAATCCCAGGTCTCTGGGATCATGACCTGAGCAGAAAGCAGTCGCTTAACCAACTGAGCCACCCAGGCGCCCCCAAAGTAGCTATTCTATTGAAAAACATAAGGACCTGAAACCACAACACTCCTAGAAGAAAGCTTCCTGGCACTGGTCTTGACAATGATATTTTAGATTTGACAGCAAAAGCAAAGGCAACAACAGCAAAAATAAACAAGTGGAACTACATCAAATTAAAAAGCTTTGGCAGAGCAAATAAAACCATCAACACAATGAAAGGCAACCTATGTAATGGGAAAAAATATTTTCAAATCATATAAGAGACGGGTTAATATCTAAAATATATAAAGAATTCACACAACTCAATGGCAAAAAAAACAAGCCAATTAAAAACAGGACAAAGACCCAGATAGGCATTTTTCCAAAGAACACTACAAATAGCCAATAGGTAAATGATAAAAGTGTTCATCACTAATCATCAGGGAAATGCAAATCAAAACCAAAATGAGATATCATCTCAAACCTGTTAGAATGGCTATCATCAAAAAGATAAGAGTAAACTGGTGATGAGGATATGGAGAAAAGGGAACCCTTATATACTGGTGGTAGGAACTTAAACTGATGCAGCTACTATGAAAACAAGTATGGAGGGTCTTCAAAATATTAAAAATAGAACTACCATGATTCAGCAATTACACTTCTGGGTATATATCCCAAAGTTAAAATCATTATCTTGAAGAAATACCTGTACTCTTATATTTACTGCAGCATCATTCGTAATAGCCAAGACAGGGAAACAACCTAAATCTCCATTAATAGATGAATGGATAAAGAAAATGTGATATAAATAGACGGGAATATAATTCAGCTAGAAGAAGGACATTCTGACATTGGCAACATGGATGCACCTTGAAGTCATTATGCTAAGTGAAATAAATCAGACAGAGAAAGACAAATACCCAATCACTTATATGTGGAATCTAAAAACCCAAACTCATACAAAGAAACTAGAAGGGTTGTTACCAGGGGCTGGTGAGTGGGGAAAAGAGATGTTGGTCAAAGTACCAACTCCTAGTTATAACATGAATAAGTCCTGAGAATCTCACCTATACCATGGTGAATACAGTTAGTAACATCATACCGTACATTTCAAAGTTGCTAAAAGAGTAGACCTTACATGTTCTCATGACAAAAAGAAATGGTAATTACAAGGTATGACATTAATGGTATGGTGGTAATCATTTTGCAATATATAAACACAATGTCATATATCAATTATACCTCAATAAAGCCGGAAAACTTTTAAAATATAGAATAAATACGTTCAAAGAGTTAAGGGAAATCATATATTAAAAATTAAAGAAAAATATGGTAATGATATAAGTAGAAAATTTCAATAAAGAAATACTAACTTTTAAAACCTGGAAATACTAGAGTTGGAAAGTATAACAGAGTGAAAGATTCACTATGGACTCAAGAGATAAGATGACATTTTTTTTTAAATCTGTGAACTTAAAAACAAAGAAATAAATTATCCTATTGAAAGAACAAAGGGAAAAAGGCTGCAGAAAAATGAACGGGGCCTTAGAGGCCTCATATGGGATAATAGCACACCTACCAACATATGTATAAAGGCAGCATCAACAAAAAAGAAGAAAAAAAAAAAAGAGGAGAAAAAAATTTGAAGAAATAACTGCTGAAAACTCTCAAAATTTGATTAAAAACACTAATCTACTCACCACAAAGCTTAATGAACCCTAAACTAAATGAACCCCAAAAGGATAAATACAAAGCAATTCACATCTAGGCACATCACTTTTGTGAACTGAAGCCACAAAGAAAAAAATCATAAAAGCAATGAACAAAAATTGGTTTATAACATACATATAACATATATAGGAAAAATAATACACAAACAGCTGATTAATCATCAGACTGATGAAGACCAGAAGGCAAAAAAATAAGATAAAATAAAACTTAAAAATCCTGGGGTGCCTGGGTGGCTCAGATGGTTAAACATCTGCCTTATGCTCTGGTCATGATCTCCAGGTCCTGGGATCCAGCCCAATGTCAGGCTCCCAGCTCAGCAGGGAGTCTGCTTCTTCCTCTCTGGTGCCTGTGCTCTCTCTGTCTCTTACTCTCTCAAATGAGTAAAAGAAATCTTTTAGAAAAAAAAAAAAATCTAAAATCTAAAAAAGTAAAAATCCTATCAACCAAGAATGCTATATGCAGAAAAATTATTCTTCAAACATGAAGGGAAAAATACATTCCCAGATTTTTTTTTTTTTTTTAAGATTTTATCTATTCGTTTGAGAGAGAGAGTGCACATGCACAAGCAGGGAAGCAGCAGAGGGAGAAGCAGGCTCCCCACTGAGCAAGGAGCAAGGCAACATGGGGCTGGATTCCAGGACCCCAGGATCATGACCTGGGCTGAAGGCAGAAGTTTAACTGACTGAGCCACCCAGGCTCAGATGTTTTTTTTTTTTTTTAAGTGGAGAATATTCTACAGTAGAAGACCTGACTTTAAGAAATACTAGTACAAGTTTCTCAGACTGAAGAAATGACATCAGGAGGTAATCTGATCCACAGGAGAAATGAGAGCACCAAAAATCTTAAATAATTAAGAAAATATAATAAAGACTATAAATATATTTTTTCTTTTCTTCCCTTAATTTCACCAAATACATTAAATAAAGCAATTACAATAATAGCATATTATTAGGTTTATAACATAAATAGATGTAATACACATGACAAAAATGGCAGGAAAAGAGGGATGGGAAAATGAAGCTTTACTGGTGAAAGGGTGCTATGTTTTACTGGAATTAAGTTAGTATAACCTGAAGCAGACTGATTAACTGTAATGTACACTGTAATTCCTAAAGCAACCACTAAGAAAATAATTTTTGTAAATCTTAAAAAAAAAAAAAAAATCAACCCTGGACCTACAATAGTACCTTAAAAAGCAATGCACGTAAGCAGAGGAACAAAAACATAAGAGAGAAACGAAACAAAAAGCACCATAACACAGGTAATTCCAATCATAACAAAAACTAGATAGTATGTAATTAAGCACATAATCAAAAGCAGAGATAGACTGGATAAGAAAACTCCAGCTACATTCTTTCTATAGTACATATACTTTAGATTCAAAGACACAAATTGCTTGAAAGTAAAAGGATGGAAAAAAATATACCATGCAAACAGCAACCAAAAGAGATCTGGAGTGGTAATGTTACTAGCAGACAAAGTAAATTCTGAGAGCTAGAGATTTTCCCATGGCCTACCTATCAGATAAAGTCTGATTTAAATCACTTCATGTTATAGTTCCTTCTTATCTTCTACTCATAACCAATGTGATCACAACTAGATTCCACTTCTCACTCTTTCTGGACCACATTATTTCATTCTCAATTCCAAGCCAATGATCACACCATCACTGAAATGTCTAACCCTCCCTCCCACCTACACACATTCTACCCATCTTTAAAGCTCCTATTTAACTCCCACCTCTTGCACAAGGCCATCCCCAGCTGCTCCAACTCACTAACCTTCCTGCTGCACCTAGAAATATATTGGCATTATATACTCTCTTGGTTCTTTTTATTTTTGCAAACTATAGTTAAATAGTGTTATATAAAGGAATACTTTTCAAAAAGTACCTTATAAATCAGGTATTACCTTATAAATCAGCTATTATATTACAGTGACTATAGAGAAACCCACAGACACAGACACACCTGCTTGCCCAACTAACTTAGTATATAAGTGCCTTAACAGGAAAAGCTGAATTTTTTAATCTTCCTATAATAGCCAGATATTCTGGTTACTTTGTCTTTCATAGACTAAATTCCCTGTTTCTGTAACTGCTTCTACTTTACAACTTGCTATAGACCAGTATTTTACAAATTGTGGGTTCAGCCCATCAGAACTGAGAAGGGGGTAGTAAGGAGAAGAGAAGAGAATAAGAACTTTAAAATAGTAAGACTATAAACTTTTTAACCAAATTCATTTCAGTTATTTTTCTGTGCACTGGTTTGCAATGTAAAATGTATTTCTTACTATAGGATCATAGTTAAAAATTTAAAATCCATTATAGAAAAATAACCTGTCTATATAAAGGCAATTTTTTTTCCAATATAGAAAAGATAAAAAATTATTGGGTAAACTAAATTCTTATTTACCATTCCCATCTAAAAAAAAAACAAAATAACTGCTCAAAATGGAATAAACACCACACCTGTGTACCTGGGTGGTTTAGTCGTTAAGTGTCTGCCTTCGGCTCAGGTCATGATCCCAGAGTTCTGGGATCACGCCTTGCATCTGGCTCCCTGCTCAGCGGAACGTGCTTCTCCCTCTCCCATTTCCCCCGCTTATGTTCCCTTTCTTGTTGAGTCTCTCCTGTCAAATAAATAAAATATTAAAAAGAAAAAGAAAAAGAAAACCTGAAAGCCACATTTAAAGAAAAAATATCCTTTTGGTTTAAGCAAGTCATTAGCATATACCTTCTTCTAAAGAGACAGAGGCTATGTTCATTTTTACATCATTTGACATCTCACACTTCAAAAGAGAGAGAAAAAAACAAAACTTCCAGAAGCTACAAAGCACTGAGTCAAGGTATTCCCAAAAGGATACTTCATGTACCCTTATGTAAAGTTCATTAAAGGAAAAGCTACCTTTCAGGTGAAGTAACAACCAGCAAGCTGAATAATACTGTGGACATTACAGTAGGCAGCATATGGCTATCATCATCTTTTCTTCTTCACCAAATTTCATTCTATCAGATCTTTCCTACCATAGAAAGCTCTGCTTTCATAAGATATAGTAAAATAAGATTGACTTTCAAAAGTTTTGCTTCAAAGAACGACTTGGTTTTGGCTCAGGTCATGATCTCAGGATCTTAAGACCGAGCCTCAAGCTGCGCTCACACTCAGCACAGTCAGCTTGAGATTTTCTCCTCCCCCAACTCTTTCTTTCGTGTGCACATGCTCTCTCTCTCAAAATAAATAAAATCTTTAAAAAAAAAAAAGGATCATCCAGAGTCCCATCACCCATCCTTTGTAATCATATTAGGACTGAAAAATTGTTTAATCCCTCTCCTAAATCTTTGATTACACAGTAAATTCAGACCCTACAATTGGCTAGAATATCATCTCAAAGTAACTCCATGTATACAATAATTATTTTGAAGGGAACTATGTGTCAGAGCCAGGACTCTGAGTGTATAAAAATTCAGTCCTTTTAGTTATTTCATAGTCTAATGGGTAAACCAATACAACAATCAGAACACAAGTAAAAACTCTAGCTCACTCAGAAAGTGCTACAGATAAATGGGGATTGGACCTAAGAAAAATATGCTCATTAGTACCTTGAAAAATTCTGGAAAGGGGCCTGGTGGAAAGTCTAACAATTCTGAAGCCACAAGGAACCACTGATTTGCTCTAAGCAAGAGATTTGTTTTGCAAAGATCACTGGTCATGAAAAAAAATCTTAAGGAAGAGAAGATAAACTGGGAGCTGCACTGAGGTAGAAAAAGTAAAGAAAGCAGGAAGAGAATGAGACATCAACTGAAAGGCAGATCAACAGTTATCTGATCACCTGCAGCTATAGGTTTGGTAACTAGAAGTAGGGGAGTGATAACTACCAAGCTTCTGACTCCTCTGAGTGTTAACATGACAGTAGAGTTCACTGGCCTAGGAAGCAGTTTTGGAAGAAGAAACAAATGAGTCCTGTTTGGGACACGTTTATCGAAATGACTGAAGGACACAGAAAATGGAACAGTCCAGAAAGCAATCTGATATGTTCATCTAATCCTCTAGCAAGAAGTCTAGATGGTTCTTGAAGCCACGGGAATAGATAAAATTGCCTGTAAAATAAGAAAAACAAGTAGCCAGAGTCTCCAGCAGCAGAGAAGTCTACTAATAAACTGGTCAGGCAGCATAACCTGAACAGTGGTGTCAGAAAAGCCCCAAGACAGGTAAGACATTCCCAAGAAAATCCTGAAAAATATCAACATGTAGGCAGACAGATGAAAAGGAATCATACAAGAAACTGAGAATGAGCAAGGATGTAAAAGATGAGCCACTAAAACAATATCCTAGAGAAAGGGTCAACATACATTTTCTATAAAGGGCCAGATTATAAATACTTTGGCTTGCAGGCCATAGTCTCTGTTGCAATTACTCTACAGTTACAGGGGAAAAGCAGTCAACAACATATGTAAAGGAATGGCATGCCTATGTTCCAATAAAATTTTATTTACAAAAATAGGCACAGGCACACAGTTTGCAATCTCCTGCTCTAGAAGCCAAGTAAAGAAAGTTCCTTATAATTCAAACTCTTTCACACTTAGTATATATATACACTGATATATTAAAAATGCATATCTTATATATT
This sequence comes from Spilogale gracilis, assembly GCA_004023965.1. Classification (NCBI taxonomy): domain Eukaryota; kingdom Metazoa; phylum Chordata; class Mammalia; order Carnivora; family Mephitidae; genus Spilogale; species Spilogale gracilis. The sequence goes on along the minus strand of PITA01013419.1, from coordinate 40,747 downwards.
ATACACATATCATATACACAGTGAACTTTCTAATACCCACTAATCTTCTGGAAATTTACAATAACATTTTTCTTTTATATTACTGTAATTAGAAATATAAATAAAAACCTAAATTGTAAAGTATAGTTATAGAATACATACTACTCAGGCAGGCTTAAAATTTTCTACAAAGAAATCCCAATTTTATAGGAATAATATACAGGATCCATGCATGTGATTTTTCCCAATCAGTTCCACAACTTGTCCAGCACAGAAAGGGGAAAGGAAAGGGAAACAGAAAGGATGCCTGAGAGCCTAAAGAACTTCTATTCCCAGCCAGCTAATATGGAATGATGTAAATATAAAAATGAGGGTTCTTATGCAAGTCAACTCTAAGTTAAATACAACACAGCTTTAATCCCATTATCTTTGAAATGTTATTATTAGCATAACAATGACCGTGCCATCAACTACAGGATTAATGAAAATCTAGAGCCAGGTACCCTGCTAAGAGCTTTATCTTTCAGACTTCATTTAATCCCCTCCACAAACCAATTAAGTAGGCAACAATATCAGTCCCCACTTAGAAAGGGGGTGAAGGCATAGTGAGGTTAAGGAATTTGCAGTCAAATAGCAGGGACAAGATTTAAGCCAGGTGTCAGGTTCCTAAACCCATGCTCTTAACTACCACAACAAAATGTAACTCAACTCCATCAGTTTCATTTATTACTATATGCTTGAGGAATACAGTGACAACAAAGCAGGACCTCAGTATTGAAAGCACTTACACAATTCAAAATAAGACCAGTACACAAGTGGGGCACCTGGGTGACTCAGTAGTTAAGCGTCTGCCTTTGGCTCAGGCTCAGGTCGGGATCCCAGAAGCAGGCTTCCTGCTCAGCAGGAAGCCTGCTTCTCCCTCTCTCACTCCCCCTGCCTGTGTTCCCTCTCTAGCTGTGTTTCTCTCTGTCAAATAAATAAATAAATAAATAAAATCTTAAAGCAAACAAATAAAAAAACAGTACACAACTATCAAATAATGATACCACATAACAGAAAATGTTAAGTGCTTTTAGAGGTATAAAAAAAAAAAAAAAAAAAAAAGATGTGAGGGTCACCTGGGTGGCTCAGTCGGTTAAGTATCTGTCTTCAGCTCAGATCATGATCCCAGGGTCCTGGGATCAAGCCCTGCATCCGGCTACCTGCTCACTGGGGAGCCTACTTCTCCTCTCCCCCTGCTGCTTCCCCTGCTTGTACTCTCAATCTCTATGTCAAATAATTGAGTTTTTTTAAAAAGTTAAAAAATGATGTGAGAATTTTGAAAAGATAAATAACACTTCTTCATTAAATTTAAAAAGGTTTTTCATGTAAACGTACACAGTAAGTTGCTATTAACTAGCAACTCCTCTCTGGGACCACTAGCTTTTCTGAAAACATGAACAAAAACTCAAAAACCCCTTTTTTCCTCACTAAGAAGAAACTACAAAGGAGATATGTCATTCTATATACCACCAAAATACAATGCAACTAAAAACTCAGGCTACTACAGGGATTATGCTTATATGTTATAATTATGGTTTCCACAAAAACAGATGATCAATTGGTCACTCTTTGAACTGCTTTCTCAAAAAAAAGAAAGAAAAAGAAAAGAAATGCTTTCTCCACAATTTTTCCTTTCCCCCTAGCCAAATTTACTGTTTCTTTTACTAGTTCTTCCTAATCTCTGTATTTTCTTTTTTTTTTTTTTTAAAGATTTTATTTATTTATTTGACAGAGTGAAACACAGCCAGAGAGGGAACACAAGCAGAGGGACTGAGAGCGGGAGAAGCAGGCTTCCCATCGAGCAGGGAGCCCCATGTGGGGCTCAATCCCGGGTCTCCAGGATCATGACCTGAGCCGAAGGCAATCGCTTAACCAACTGAGCCACACAGGCGCCCCGATAATCTCTGTATTTTCTTAACAATGGAGCAGACAGAACTTGGGGTCTCACCTCTTTTCAGCTACCTCTATGATCTCTTCCAGTCTCAGGACTTTAAAGGCTGATGACTCCCAGTTTTATATCCCCAGACAAGATCTCTCCTGTGTACTCCAGAATCTTTTAGCCAACTAACTACATGTCAGTTCTTCTGTATCTAATATGCATCTCAATTTGACACGTCATGAGCAAAACTCCTGATCTTCTTTAAACCTGTTCCACCCAAATTCTGTATCTCAATTACTGACATTTTGACTCTTCCAGCTGTGCAGATGAAAAATTTTGAAATCTTCTCAATCTTCTTTCTCTCTGACCTCAAATTTAATCTGTCAAGAAACACTGCTGGTTCCACCTTCAAAATATATCCAAAGGTCACGTAGCTGGCTCGGCCAGCAGAGCATGTGACTCTTGTGAGTTTTAGCCCCACTGTGGGTATAGAGATTATTTAAAAATTAAATCTTAAAAATGTGTGTGTGTGTGTGTGTGTGTGTGTGTGTGTGTGTGTGTGTGTATATCTCCAAGATTCCAGCAATGAAATCCTAGGCATTTACCCCACTGAAATGGAAACTTACGTTCACACAAAAACCTATAAATGCATGTTCATGGCCATATTATTCAGGATACCAGATGTCTTTCAAGAGGTGAATGGATAAACAAATCATAGTATACCACAATATGAAATACTACTCAGAAAAAACTATTTACTGATATATGCAACAATTTTATGAATCTCCAGTGAATTATGCTGAGCGAATAAAGCCAATCCCAAAAGGTTACTGTATTTGATTTCATTGCTATAATATTCTTGAAATAACAAAATTACAGATAAGGGGAACAGGTTACTGGTTGTTGCAAGGGTTTAAGACTAGGGGTTAAGAGTGAAGGAATGGCAGGGATAGAAATTGTTATTGTTATAAAAAGGCAATATGAGGATCCTTGTGATGAAGGAACTATTCTAGTGAATACACAAAACTACATATGTAATAAAACTGTGTACACACACACACGTACAAGTATAACGGGAAATCTCAACCAGACTGGTGGACTGTATAAATGTCAATATTCTGGTTGTGATACTGCATTATAACTTTGCAAGATGTTACCACTGAGGGAAACTGGGCAAAGGATACATGGGATCTCTGTATTATTTCTTACAATTGCAGGTATATTTACAATTATCTCAATATAAAAATACATGTGGGGGGTGTGTGTGTGTGTGTGTGTGCGTGCATCTCCAAGAAATGATTTCTCACCACCTCTCTAGTGTAAGTCTGTGTACCTCTGCTCAGCTATATGGTCTTTTGGCTTCCCATGGTTGGCCTTTCACCTATATTTAACAAAGCTGGCAGAATGATCTTATGTTTTAAAATATAAGATAGATAATGGGACCTCTCTGCTAAAACCTCCAGTGGCTCCCCACTTTGAAAAGATTTAAAGCCAAAGTCTTTGCTACGGGTAACAAGGCTTTTACGGACTGTCCTACCCACTGGAGAAAACATTTGTAAGTCATTTATCTGATAAAGGGATCTGAATCCAGAATAAAGAACTCTACTCAACAATAAAAAGACAAAAGGAGCAAAGGAAAGACTTCTGGTCTTCAGTCTAGTGTGTAGGGACCTTGTCAGTCATCCCTCTCATCTTCACAACAAGAAAAAAGAGCTGAACAAACTGAAAAATCAACAACTCTTCTTAAATCTGCCAAAGAACTGAGGTCACATGGCAAACTACTGCCCTAAAACTGGAGACAGACAGGCAGATACACAGAGTCACAGCTTACTGGAACAGAAGCCCAGGGGCAAAAATTGCCTAAAGAGACAGTACCAGCAGAGGAAAACTTAAACTGTAATTGACAGAGGAGCAGTATGAACAAATCTGAGAGTTAAAAGTTCCAGGGAGGGATGCCTCATGCTTTATTCAGTTTTAGCTCTAGATTTTCTCAGTTTTATCTCTAGGAACTCTACCAGATCCTCTCTGTGAAGATCTAGGAAAACCTGCAGGAAGCAGATGAGAGAAGACATTTATAAACAGGCCCAGACTATTCTGTTCTTAACACCTGCCGTCAAGGAAAACTATTCTACCAAAGCTAACTGAACTGGGGGAAAAGAAATACCCATTTCTAACCTCATCTAGCTTTCCAGGTGCAAGAAGGGAGATATTAAAACTCCAGCTTCCCCCCGCTCAGCCTTCTTACCTCACCTATGAGAGAGGAAGAGGGACAAAAACTGAAAAGCATTTATAAAGGTCAAGCACACAGCACAGGCTCACTAAGAGACTCAGACCTGATTTTAAGACTACAAAACATTTTTCCTCCTGTTACACCTTCCCACCAGATCAACAGGATTCCTCTGTGATAATGGGGAAATACAATGGAAAGAAATGCATGTCTCAGAATTTAAGAAATCTCTCAGGAAATCCAAAACAAGGGACACCAGACTAAATTTCAGCTTCTGACATCTACAGCTACAACAAACAATAAACACAGTCTAACTCCTGCTAGATAAACAAAAACTCAAAATAAAGGTCTATTACCTAAGTAATGTTTACTGAATATGTCATATCCAGCTTTTAACACAATTACAAAAAGTACTAAAAGACAAAAATCGAAGTATGAATACATATAGCAGGCATCAGAATCACTGAAATACAGTGGGGATGTTGAAATTATCAGGCTAGGAATTTAAAACAACTGATTAATGTACTAAGGGCTCTAATGGAAAAAGTAGGTAACACACAAAAACAGATGGGTAATGTAAGCTGAGAGAGATGAAACTTTAAAAAGATTTAAAAGTAAATGCCAGAAATCAAAGTCACTGTAACAGAAATTAGTAATGCCTTTGATAGACTGAAGAATACACTGGACATGGCCAAGGAGAGAATCAATAAGCCTAAAGAAATGTCAAGACAAATTTCTAACACCGAAATGCAAAGAGGAAAAAAAAATGAAAAAGAAGAGAATATCCAAGAACTATTGAGACAATTATAAAAACTGTAACATGTGCATAATGGGAATGCCGCAAGGACAAGAGAAAAAGGAACAGAAAAGGCACTGGAAGCAACAACTGAGAATTTCCCCAAATTAATTTCAGACACCAAATCACTTGTGCAGGAAGCTCAAAAAACATAAAAGAAGATTAATACCAAAAAAACTATACCTAGGCATACAATATTCTAAATGCAAAAGATCAAAGACAAAGAAGAAATCTTGAATGAAGTCAGAGGAAGAAAAAAACCTTACCCATAGATAGGTAAATGTAAAAATTACATTGAATTTCTCTTTATAGGTCATGCAAACAAGAAGAGAGTAAGGTAAATATTTAAAATGTTGAAAGGAAAAAAAAAAACAACCAATCTAGAATTCTGCACCAAGTAAAATTATTCTTCAAATGTGAAGGAGAAATTGAGACTTTCTCAGAAAACAAAAATTCATGTAATTTGTTAACTGTAGAAGACCTGCCATCCAAGAAATGTTAAAATAAAAAATACTCATCAGAAAGAAGGAAAACGACATAGGTAAGAAATCTGTATCTACGTAAAGAAAGGAAAAGCATTAGAAAATTAATTGATCTAGCAGGAACCATTCAAAATAGTAACAGTGATAATGTATTCAGTGATTACAGGCTATGGATTAGTGAAAATAATGATAGCAGTGTCACATGGAATGGAAAACAGAAACTGGGAATATTCTGTCATAAGGTAAGTACATTATTCATGATAGAGCATAGTTACTGAAAGTGCATTTCAAAAAGTTGTACATGTACACTGTAGACTCATCTACAACCAATGAAAAGGGTAAAAAGTATAATAGATACTGCGAGCAAGGAGAAAAAACAGAATCATATAAAATGCTCAACTAAAAATAAAGCAGAAAAAGAGGAAGAAAAAAGGAGAAACAAGGACAACAAATAGAAACAGTAACAAACATGGCAAAAATATGATACAACTATATCAATAATCTCTTAAAACGTCAATGGCTTAAATAAAGCAACAGAAGAGAACTTACACAATGTTATATGTCAATTACATCTCAATTTTTAAAAATAACAATTTAAAAATGTACTTTAAAAAGAGCCAACTATATATAATCTACAAGAAACCCATTTAAATAAAAGACATACATACCTTAAAAAATACAAGGATGAACACAATGACAAAACTACAGACCAATATTCAAGATGAATACTAATACAAAAATCATCAACAAAATGCCAAACAACAGCACGCTAAAAGGATTATACAGCACAACCAAGTTATACCTGCAATGGAAAGATTTATACCTGCAATGCAAGGATGGTTCTACATACAAATATCAATGACTGTAAACACACCACATTACCAACAACATGAGGACAAAAACCAAATGGTCCTCAACTGATGCAGAAAAAGCATTTAACAAAACCAACACTCTTATAATAGGAATGCTCAACAAACTAGTAACAGAAGGAAATTGCCACAATATATTAAGCTGCATGATGAAAAGCCCTCCTTAACATCATATTCATTGCTGAAAAATTGAAACTGGAAGCTTTCCTTTAACATGAAGAACATGAAGAGCTCATTTTTGCCTCTACTATTCAATAGTACTTGAAATAATAGCTAGAGCAGTTAGACAAGAAAAATAAATAACAAAAGGCATCCAAAATGGAAAAGATGCAAAATTATCTCTGTTCAGAGATGATCTTATATGCAGAAATCCCTAAAGAATTAAAAAAAAAAAAAAGGATCTGTCACAACAAAGAAACAATCAGCAGTTTCAGATAAAAAAAATGAACACTTAAAAACTGGTTGTACTTCTATACATTAACAATGACCAATCAAAAAAGAAAGCAATCTCATTTACTATAGCGCCAAAAAGGATACAGTGCTTAAGAAAAGCCTAGCCAAGGAAGCAGAAGACCCGTACACTGAAAACTATAAAACACTACCAAAAGAAATCAAAGAACATAGAAATAAATGGAAAGACATCCCATGCTTGTAGCTTAGAAGACTTATTAACATTAAAATGTCCTTACCACCCAAAGCCATACAGAGATTTAATATAATCCCTATCAAAATTCCAGTGGCACTTTTTGCAGTAATAGAAAAACAAAACCCTAAAATTTATACAGAATCTCAAGGGACCCCAAATAGCCAAAACAATCTTGAAAAAGAAGAATGAAGTTAGAAGTCTAATAATTCTGGGGCGCCTGGGTGGCTCAGTTGGTTGAGCGACTGCCTTCGGCTCAGGTCATGATCCCGGAGACCCGGGATCCAGTCCCACATCGGGCTCCCTGCTTGGCAGGAAGCCTGCTTCTCCCTCTCTCGCTCCCCCTACTTGTGTTCCCTCTCTGGCTGTGTTTCTCTCTGTCAAATAAATAAAATCTTAAAAAAAAAAAAAAAAAAAAGAAGTCTAATAATTCTCTGAAAACAAACTATAAGCTAATAGTAATTAAGACAGTATGGAAATAGCATAAAGACAAATATACAGAACCCTGGAACAGAAGAATACAGAAATAAACCTTCATGTATGGCCAAATAATTTTCAACAATGGTGCCAAGGCTACAAAAGGAGAAAAGATCTTTTAAGCTATGGGTGTTGGAAAAACTTGGCCCAGAAGCAAAAGAATGAAGATGAACCTTTACCTCCACCACACACAAAAATTAACTCAAAATGAATTAAAGACTTAGACATGAAACCTAAAACTACAAAAATCCTATAAGCAAATACAGGGGAAGAGCTTCAGTACACTGGTGTTGGCAATGTACTTATTAACCTTTCTTGACTGGCTTATTTCACTTGGCCTAATTTTCTTAAGGCTCATCCTTGTTGTGGCAAGTGACAGGATTTCCTTCTTTTGCAGACACAAAAAGCACAAGGAACTAAAGCAAAAATAGACAAATGAGACTACATCAAACTTTAAAACTTCAGACTGCCAGTGGGAACAATAAAAGCAAAAACTCACTTACGTGTGGATCCCTTTAAAAAAAAGAAAGAAAAAGTCAAACTTTTAGAAACAGAGGGTAGAATGGTGATTATAAGGAGCTTGGGAAGTGGGGAAAATGGAAAGCCTTCTGTAAAAAGATGAAGAAATTCTGGAGATCTCATATACATCATGGTAACTATAGTTAATAATACTGTATTATACACTTGATATTTGCTTAGGGAGTAGATCTTAGGTGTTCTCACCACACATGCATGTGCAAAAAAAGCTAACTATGTGAGGTGATGAATATGACTGAGGCAATCATTTCACAATGTATACATAGATCATCACATTGTATATACTGTTTAAATACATGCAATTTATTTGTCTACTAGACCTCAGTGAAGCTGGGAGAGGAAGAATTGAGCAACAAACTGTAAGGTCCAGTTTTTTTTTTTGTTGTTTTTTTGTTTTTTTAATATTGTATTTATTTATTTGACAGAGAGAAAGATCACAAGTGGGCAGAGAGAGCAGAGGAAACAGGCTCCCTGCTGAGCAGACAGCCCGATGTGTGCCTCGATCCCAGGACCCTGAGATCATGACCTGTGCCGAAGGCAGAAGCTTTAACCCACTGAGCCACCCAGGCGCCCTATAAGGTCCAGTTTTGGAATCCAGGTCACCATTCTGTTTACTCAGAAAAACAGCTCCAGGTGTTATGGACAAATGGCCCCTGGAAAACAAAGGCGAGCCAGGTTGGGGGAGATGCCCAACCAGTTAAACCCCTTAATCTCCCAGCCAGGGAGCGTCCTGGGAGGTGTTTAGATGCAAACTAAGAATGTGCGGCCCATTACTGGAACTTGGATGGAAACGCCCAGGAGCCCCCACCTCCAGAGTCCAGGGCCCATGGAAGTACAAATTAACTCAGGCAAGCCACGTGAGTGGGTCAGCTCCAGTAAGGACGTGACCCTAGTCAGCTTGTGATTTAGGGGGATGCCTATAAAAGCTGGCCTGAGAATTCGGGTGTGGTCCTTTTCTCCAGGGAGAAAAGTGACCCTGACTAGTCAGCAAGCCAGCAAGATTCTGATGCTTGGCGGGAAATAAAGCTCTGCTTAACCTTTGTGTTTGTATCAGCCTCGTTCCTTTGACCATGGAACCTATTACAAACCTAGAAAAAAATGTTAAGATGGTAAGTTTAATGTTATATTTTTTATAAAAAGATTTTTTTAAGGGATGAAGAATGATATATTATACTAAGCCTAATCAAAAGACAGCTGGAGTAGTTACATTAATTTCAGGGAAAGCTGACTTCAGAACAAGAATAATTATCAGGGTTAAAAAGGGCCATTACATAGAGGAGATCAACTCTCAAAGAAGACAATTCTTAATGTGTATGCACCTAACAAAAGAGTATCAGGATATTTGAGGCAAACATAAACAGAATAAGGAGAAACAGACAAATCCATTATTATACTGAGACTTAAATACCCCATTATCAGCTGTTGATAGATCCAGCAAGCAGAAAATCAATAATGACACTATTGATCAATTGGATCTAATAAATATTTATAGGAAACTTTATCCAACAACAGCAGAATACATCTTCAACTTGATAAAGAACAGCTACAAAAATCTACAGCTGACATACTTAATGGAAAGAAGAAACTAGGCGTTTTCCTACTAAGAACAGGAACAAGACTAAAAAGACTTCTCACCACTCCCATTCAACACTGTACAGAATATAATTAGGACCAAAAAGGGAATAAAAGGTATATAAATTGGAAAAGAAGAAATAAAACTACCTTTGTTTACAAATGACCTGATTGTCTATGTAAAAAAGTCTCAAGGGGTCAACAACACCTCCTGGAACTAATAAGTAATTATAACAAGACAGCAGGTACAAGTTTAAGGTACAGAAGTCAAATGCTTTCTTATACACCAACAATAAACAAGTGGAATTTAGAATTAAAAACACAATACAACTGGAGTGCCTGGGTGGCTCAGTCATTAAGCAACCACCTTCAGCTAGGTAATGATCCCAGCCACGCATGGGGACTCCTGCTCCGTGGGGAGCCTGCTCCTTGCTCTCCCACTGCCTGCTGCTTGTGTTCCCTCTCACTGTGCCTTTCTATGTCAGATAAATAAATAAAATCTTAACACACACACACACACACACAATATACAATTTACTTTAGCACCTCTCCAGAAAGAAATACTTAAGTATAAATCCAACAAAATCTGTATGATATTTACATGAGGAAACCCATAAAACTCTGAGACATGAAACCAAAGATCTAAATTAAACAACATATTTCATGGGCATGGATAAGAGGACTTAATACTGTCAAGATACCAGTTCTTCCTAACATGATCTATAGATTCAGTGCAATCCCAATCAAAATCCCAGCAAGTTATTTTGTGGACATCAACTAGTGAACCCAATATTGAAGAACAATAAAAAAAACTGTCACTAACCAACTTCAAGACTTACCACAAAGCTTCAGTTTAAAAAAAAAAAAAAAAAAAAAAGACAGACTGATTTACAAATACATGACTAGAATAAAATGGAGAGCCCAGAAACAGCCACCAAATATAGTCAACTGAACTTTGACAGAGGGTCAAAGGCATTTCCATGAAGAAAAGATAGTCTTGTCTTGTCTTTCTTTTTATATTTAAAGATTTTATTTATTTGACAGAGAGAGATCGTAAGTAGGCAGACAGGCAGGCAGAGAGGAAGGAGGAAGTGGGCTCCCCACTGAGCAGAGAGACCAATGCGGGCCTGGATCCCAGGACCCTGAGATCATGACCTGAGCCCAAGGCAGAGGCTCAATCCACTGAGCCACCCCGGCACCCAGAAAGGATAGTCTTTTCAACAAAGTGCTGGATGCAAAAAAATGAACGTAATGTAATGCGATGTAATGTAAGATTTCATACCTTTCACAAAAATTGACTTTAAAAAATAGATCGTAGGGGCGCCTGGATGGTTCAGTGGGCTAAACCACTGCCTTCAGCTCAGGTCATGATCCTGGGGTCCTGGGATGGAGCCCTGCATCAGGCTCCCTGCTCAGTGGAGAGCCTGCTTTTCCCACTCCCTCTGCCTACTTGTGCTCTCTCTCTCTCTCTCAAATAAATAAGATCTTAAAAAAAAAAAGAAAAAAAAGACCACAGAAAAGGCAAAACTACAAAACACATAGAAGACAACACAGGAGACAATTTAGGTCTCCTTAGGTTTGGCAGTGGCTTTTTAGATACAATACCAAAAGCATAATACACAAAAGAAAAAATTGACAAATTAGACTTCTGATTAAAATTTAAAACTTCTGGGGTGCCTGGGTGGCTCATTTGGTTAAGCCACTGCCTTCGGCTCAGGTCATGATCCTGGAGACCCGGGATCGAGTCCCACATCGGGCTCCCTGCTCGGCGGGAAGCCTGCTTCTCCCTCTATCACTCCCCCTGCTTGTGTTCCCTCTCTGGCTGGGTTTCTCTGTGTCAAATAAATAAAATCTTAAAAAAAAAATTTTTTTAAACTTCTGCTCATGAAAAGACAAGTCACAGACTGGGAGAAATCTCTGCAAAACACATATGTGAGAAAACAATGTTACCCAAAATATACAAAGAACTCTTAAAACTCAACAGTAAGAAAAGAAGCAACCATTAAAAATGAGCATTGATTGAGGAGACACTTCATCAAAGAAGATACAGAGACAGCAAGTAAGCATATGAAAAGATGCTCAATATCATGTATCATCAGAGAACTGCAAATCAAAATGAGCTACTACTGCTCGGTTAGGACGGCTAAAATCTAAAACACCGACAACACCAAAGGCTGGTGAGGATGTGGGGCAACAGAGAATCTCCTTCACTGCAAGTGGGAATAGGACCATACCACTCTGTATGGTCACTTTGGGGGATAGTTTGGCAATTTATTGCAAAACTAAACAAACTCTTATCACACAATTTACAACTGTGCTACTTGGTATTTATCCAAATGAACTGAAAACTTACATCCACACAAAAACTTACAAATGAATGTTTATAGCAGCTTTATTCATAACTGCCGACATTTGGAAGCAACTAAGATTTTCTTCAATACGTAAATGAATTAACAAACTGCGGTACATAGAAACAATGCAATATTATTCGGTGCATTTCTCCCATTCAGTAGGTTGCCTTTTTATTTTGTTGATCATTTCCTTTGCCCTGCTGAAGCTTTTTAGTATGATGTAGTTCTACTTACTTATTTTTGCTTTAGTTTGTTTTTACTTTTGTATCAGACTCAAAAACCTTTGCCAAGACCTATGTCAAGGAGTTTACTACATTTTCTTCTAGAAGTTTTATGCTTTCAGGCCTTATGTTGAGGTCTTTAATTCATTTTGAGTTAATTTTTGTGTTTGATGTAAGATAGTGGTCCAGTTCCATTCTTTTGCATATGGCTGTCCAGCTTCCTCCACACCCTTTATTGAAGAGACAATCCTTTTTTTCTCCCATTGTATATTCTCAGCTCTTTTGTCATAGATGAATTAACCACACAGGCATAGGTTTATTTCTGGGCTTTCTCTATTCTGTTCCATTGATCTATGTATCTTTTTTTTTTATGCTAATACCATATTGTTTTGATTACTACAGCTCTGAAATAGAATTTGAAACTAGGGAGCATGATGTCTTTAGTTTTGTTCTTTCTCAAGATTGCTTTGGCTATTCAGGATTTTTCATGGTTCCATACAAATTTTAGGATTATTTGTTCTATTTCTTTGAAAAATAGCAGGTGCACCTGGATGGCTCAGTCAGTTAAGCATCTGACTCTTGATTTCAGCTCAGGTTGTGATCTCAGGGTCATGAGATTGAGCCCTGCTTTGGGCTTTGTGCTCAGCACGGTCTGAGATCCTCTCTCTTCCTCTTCCTCTCTGTCTGCCCCTCTCCCTGCTTGTGTTCCCTCTCAAATAAATATTTTTCTTTTTCTTTTTTTTAAAAATGCCACTGAAATTTTGATAGGGATTGCTCTAAAATTTGTAGATTACTTTGCGTGATAACGGACTTTTAAACAAAACTGACTTCTTCTAAATCATGAGCACAGATAATCATTCCATTTATTTGTGTCTTCTTCAATTTCTTTCATTATTGTCTTATAAATTTTCAATATTGAGTCTTTCACCATGCGGTCAAATTTTTTCCTAGGATTTTATCCTTTTTAATGCAATTGTAGTGATTCTGCTTTCTTTCTCTTTCTAATAGCTCATTATTAGTGTACAGGCATGGAGGAAATTTCTGTGTCTCCTGTAAGTTTACTGAATTCATTTGTTATAAAAGTTTTTTGATGGAGTCTTTAGGGTTTTCTATATATAACATCATGTCACCTACAAATAATGACAGTTGTACTTCTCCCTTTCCAATTTGAATGTCTTTTCTTTTTTGCCTAATTACTCTGGCTGCCTTATAGTAAGTTCTATTTCTCATTCACTCAAGCCATTCAAGCCACTAAAAGCCAGAAAAAGGACATTCAAGACCATTTTTTTGTGTGTCTCTGGAATAACCAATGCAATAAAACTATATATAATTTTAAAAGCAAAAACAACAGAACTCTTCCACAGCAACCACTATATAGTCTCTACAAATTGAATTCAATTAAAAGAACAATTTACTAGTCACTACCTACATACTTGGGAAAGTAGCAGAAAACAGTCTCTATCCCTACAAGGTTTGGTTGGTAATGATGAAAATGTGCCTCTCAGATCTCCCACTGCAAGGAGCATCACTGACCCATGGACCCAGCTGCTGAGCTCTCAAAGCCCTTCTCCTGTTCAAACCATGCCAAGTATCCCATTCACTGTCCCAGAAAATATGCATGGCAGACATATCTAATGAAGACCTTCTCCCAGGAGACATTGTACTCCTCTGATGGTTCAACCTCAGGCTGAGACTTCCTCACTGGTTTTGCTTTAATTTTCTTAGTTGCATAGCAGTGTAAGATCTTTCCTACCTACTGCTCTTCCCTCTCTCCTCCACAGAAGTTAAGACCGGGTTTTTAGCTTCTCTTGATAACAAGTTTCTATGACCCAAAGAAAATAACTCCATATGGCATAAGTAAAGGTTACTATTTCTTTTCAAGTTACTTGTCTCTTTTATCAAGAAAAAGATTTTTTCACAAATGACTTAAAATAGTTACATAAATACAAATAATCTGATGCCTCAAAATAAGATTATCAAATTTAGGGGCATCTGGGGGGCCAGTTAAATGTCTGACTTTTGGTTTCAGCTCAGGTCACGACCTCAGGGTTGTGAGATCCAACACTGTGTCAGGCTCCCTGCTGGGCATGGATCCTGCTTAAGACCCTCCCTCGCCCGCTGCTGCTCCCCCATCCATCTCTAAAAAAGAGAACATGTTTTGTTTTGTTTTTTTAAAGAAAGATGATCAAATTTAAGAACAAGTAAAACAAACAGGTAAAAATCCAATGTGAATAGCCATCCGTAATAATTCAGATGCCTAAAAATAAAAGCAGAATTTAGTTACGAGTTCTAAAATTCAAAAAATATTCTCATAATACATTAATACATTGTTTCATTTGATTCATACAACATGAAAAAAAAAGGGAACACAATATTTATTGAGTTCTTTTCTCTGTCAAACAGTAGGTTGTGGCATTGCTGTAGTAGTAGCATCCTCATTTTACAGCCGATAAAACTGGGCCTCATAAAGTTAATGAGTATGCTCTAGCTTACAAAACTACTAATACTGAACAATCAAGGTCTTCTTTCTTCTATGCTGTCTCCATAATATCTATGCTGAGAATAATAATAACCCCAAGGATCAAAACCAGACATTATCTCTCCTCATTCTCAAAAATGGTAAATATTAAAGGTAGGGCCCTATTCACTCTCTATTCACAATAGAAAGATAATTATGCTTCACTTCTCCTCCCCCATATCCTAACCATAGAACAAATGAAACCAAACAGGAGACCTGAAACCTATGACTTAGTTCAAAGAAGAACTGAAATTAATAGTTAATGAGGCTAAGATCACTAATTAATTAAAAATGTAACTTACCGATTTCCAAATTAGAAAAGCCAGCCTTAACAACTGTCAGTAGCTTTTGGGACTGATTAATCTTCTCTCTGATCTAACATCAAAGGTCTCCTACATAAGTTACCTTGTTGGACTGCACCTCCACAAAACTGCAAGAACACTGTCTATCATAAGCAACTAGTCAAGTGAAGTAATTTAACTTTTGTTTAAGTAACCTGTCACAGAATGGTGGGTCACAGAAGAAAAAAAGGCATTCAAATTATAAGTAAAACACTACTGAAATGAAGCTTATTATACCAAAAATTCCTAATAGAAAAGCTCAGTGTCTTAGATACAGTATATGTGGCCAGTGTGCAGGGATAATTACACTTGGTTTTCTTTTTGTCTCTGACCATTTTCTCACCAAAATAAATTGCCTCTCACCCATACTGGAAGGTTCAGCAGGATAATTTCTTTATCTGGGCAAGGAGAAGACCCTATTTCAACCTCTTCTGGAAATAACATAATTAGTGTAATCCTAGGCTGCAGCTATGTAAATCACAAAAGTGAAACTACAGAATTTTAAGTTGTCATAAAAATTCCTACTATTTTATGATAATCAAGAAAAAGGAACTGACCAATATATCAAAAAAAAATTTTTTTTGGAAACAGTTAACATTTAGCAAGGAGAACAATGAATACTTAAGTTTAAGTTTCACAAAGGAAAGGTGATACAGTAGAAAGAATTGAACTTACCACTTTTTTTAGAAAAAAACAGAAGAAAAAATAAAACAGAAAGACACAATAGCAACAAAAGCAATAAATATTTAGGAACAAATTTAACTAGAAATGTCTAAAAATTCCTGAAACATACAAAAGTAAACTCAAACAAACAGAAAGATAACTCTTATTCCTGGATATTCCAACATCACAAATAGGTCAGTTCTCCCTATTTACTTTATAAGTTAATGAAATTTCAATTAAATGTACAAAAAAACCTTTTTATGGAATTGGTCAAATTGATGCCAACATTCATATGGAAAAACAAACACTCAAAAATAGCTAGAAAACACAAAAAAGGAAAGCTATAAGGGTAGATTAGCTCTAGATCTTAAAACATACTTTAAAGCTCTATAATTAAAACAGTGTGGTAATGATATAGGAATATGCAAATGACCTAGTGGAACAAAATGAACGTCTAGAAATAGACCAAGTACATGTGGAAATTTAGCACATAATAACAATACCATTGCAAGTCACTGGAGCAAAGACAGACCTTTAAATAACTATACTGAGCAACTAAATGGTTAATGAGTTAGAAAAGATAAAATGAGATCAGTAACTCATACCATAACTAAGAATAAACTCCTTAAAAAGGAATAAACTTCAAGTGGATCAGGGGATTTAAATGTAAAAAGTGAAATCTTGTAACTACCAGAAAAAACGTGAATTTATCTTTAATATGAGGAAAAGGTTTTCCATAAGGAAAGGCTTATACTTATAACTTAAAATCCAGATATGATAAAAGAAAAGAACAAGAAATTTAACTGTATGGGGTGGTGGAAGACTTTCATATAGGAGAAAGACAAAATACACCAAGTAAATATACTACATATATCACAGATAAAGGTTAAATCCATAATAAAACAACGGTTCAGAGTTGAGAGGAAAAGGCCAAAACCATTTTAAAAATGGACACAAAGTGGGGCGCCTCGGTGGCTCAGTTGGTTAATCGACTGCCTTCGGCTCAGGTCATGATCCCGGAGACCCGGGATCGAGCCCCACATCGGGCTGCCTGCTTGGCGGGAAGCCTGCTTCTCCCTCTCTCACTCCCCCTGCTTGTGTTCCCTCTCTGGCTGTGTTTCTCTCTGTCAAATAAATAAAATATTTAAAAAAAAAATGGACAAAAAGAAAAAAGAAAAAAAGTGTAATTCATATACTCTCACATATATAAAATGGACCTTCAACAGGAGAAAAGACGTTAAACTATATTCATAATAGTAAGATTATACATTAAAACTACAATGAGCTACAATTTCTCACCTATCAGATAGGCAAAAATGGAAAAGTTAGGCCATACATGTTGCCAAACTGGGGGAGCAATAAGCATTCGTATCACTGAAGAGAATGCAGATTGGTTCAAACCTTATGGAGGAGAATTTAACAATATCAAACAAAAGTACGTAGGTGTTTATGTTTTGACTCAGCAGTCTACTCTTAACTTACCATGAAGACACACATCTAATTAAAACAATGCACATGAAAAGGTTTTTCACAGCAGCACTCTTAGAGATTACAGAATACTGAAAAGAAATTAAATATCCATACATTGAAGGATGGTTGAATGGACTCTCGAATACTATGCAGCTGGATAAGAAATATCTCTGAATTGATATGCAATGATTTCTAATAACTATAGTTAAGAGAAAAGGCAAAGTACAAAAGAGTATCCCTAATATATTACCTTTTATGTTAAAAAGAATCCAAGAAAATTACATTTAATTGCTCATTTATGGAAAAGAAACCCAGAAAAAATGAACCAAGACATAATGAGATTGGCTATCTAAAGGAAGGGAATGGAAACATGACAGAGGGAAAAGAGAGGAAATGACATTTGTATATTTCTGGTCTTTGGAACTATATTAATGTGTTTCACAGACTGAAAATATAAATAATTTTTAAAAAGAGTAAAGTAAGAACAAGGATAACATTCTAAGAAGGGATACATACAGAAACTAATGAACCAAACTCATTTCAAAGGAATAACCTAATCACACCAAAGGAAAAAATTTTAATTAAAAAAAGCAAGAAAAAGAAGAACTAACCAAATAACCAAATACCTTCTAAACAAAATCTATTGTTCTGATGCAGTGATAATAAAATATTTAGTAAAAGCACTCTGGAGTCAGAACATGTGGAATCAAATACTTACTTGCCTAACTTTCCACTAATAACTGTGTGACCCTGGGCAAGTTAATTTATAATCTCTGTGTGCAGGCTTTCTTATCCAAATAATAAGAGTACCAACCTCACAAAACTAATGATAAGGCTCAAATAAAACCACTTATGTAAAAATCTTAGTAAATCACTGAGCATGTAACTAGAATTTTGTAAGCATTTTCCAAACAAAAGCACTGAATGCGTCGGCACCCAGGATACACATAATAAAAATAGTGTCCTTGTCATGAAAAAATTCAGGATTTCCTAGTTTATGGACAATAAGTGTTCAAGGGTTTTAGAATAAGATCCAAAGGCTTGCTGATATCATGTGAGAAATTTTGTAGAAGAGCAATCTGACAAGGTTCTTTAAGTGTACCTAAGATTTAGATTAGCAAGAGAATGGGAGTGATAAAGGAAGCTAAATAAAAGCAGAGGCCATAAAGACCAATGTATTTCAAGGATCCTAGCACAGAAGTTTTGGAAAGGTATCTGGAGATAAGGCAAGATTATGGAAGTTCCTGAACATACTACTGAACTGTGCAGGCTTCATTTTCTAGACTATGAGGAACCATAAAAGAATTGTGTGTAGGGGAAACAATATGACCAGACTGAACTGTGGGATTATCCTTGTGCTGGTATGCAGAAGATGAGAAGTAGAGTCTTACTAGTGGGTAAGCCAAATAATGGCAAGGGACTAACTAAAATAATAGTGAGGAAAAACGGAAAGAAGTCGGAGATCAAGGCAGTGAGGAGGAAAAAAAAATCAATGAAGTTTGATAACAAGATATTAGGTATGAGAGAATAGTTCTGAATGACAAGGTGAATGATAAAATCATTAGAAGGAAAAAGCAAAAAGGAATGGGAACCCACAGAAAGGATTTCCATTGGGTCTTAAAACTCAGATCAGGATCAGATAAGAAGCCTTGCCAATTTGAGATAACAAATCAAGATCCAATAGGCATTTGGCAACAGGGGACTAGTACTTAGAAGTGTGAGAACTGAAGACAAAAGGCATGAGAATTTTTTTTCTTAAAAAAAAAAAACAAAAAAAACCCTCTTTAGAATATTTGAGACACTCTAGAGAACAGAGCCAGTAGACTGTGCCATTTCAGAGGAGTGATCATCTCATTTATTTTTATAGCCCTTCAAGTTTGGCATAGTTGCTAGCACAGGGAAGACTCTTAGTAAAATGTTGCATAGGCGGGAGAAGTAGAAAAGGGAACGGAGCTGTGTGGCTTGTTAATGGCAGAGCCCACTTCAGAGACCAGGTCTTCTGACTCTCCACTATATACAATAAAACAGAGATGACCTCTGACCATTCATGCATAGGATCCCCTAGAGAGCTAGTGTAAGAAATGAAAAACTAAACTGTTGGGATGACTGGTTTCTAGGGGTAGATGGATGGAAGCCATAAGAAAATAGCAAAGAAAAGTCAGAGCTATTTAGAAAAAAATAAATGATAGTGTTGCATCACAGATTCAAAGGAAATTTTAAAAGAAAGGAAGCATAGTCAATTGTTTAAAATGATCAGATATCACGGGTAGTGAATGTTTCTCTGGTCTCATACACCAATGAGATCCAGGTCACTTTTTAAAAGTATAAATTAAGAAATTTTAATCTACTTTCACAACATTTTAAAATCATGTATCACTCAGCAGTGTTCAAAAATATTGCACTCTTTAGTAAACTATCTCTATAAAATACAAAACAGAAAATAAAGTACAATAAATTTGCACAGTAAATGAAATTTGAAGCAAAGAGAAATGAATGAAAAAAATACTCATTTACATCTACTGATAGCAACAAAACACATGAAAATACCAAAGGTCTTACCTTAAATCTCTTGTCCTGCAATACTTTCTTGATGGCAACGAGTTCTCCTGAATCACAAAGTTTGGCTTGATATACCACACCAAATGACCCATTTCCAATCACTTTAGTGTCTGTATAGCTGACTTCTTGTGGCCTATCTGGACCCTGTCCAGGAGTTGCCACCACTGTGGTCACCTTGCTGCCATCCTTGTCTCCTAAAAGAAGGAAAAAATAGAAAAATGAGAACTGTAAAGAATTAAACAGAGAAAATAGCTTAAGTATACAAGGTAAACTACATTCTTTACTACAAATTATTTTTAAATGCTCATCTTAGTTTATCATATAGAATTATTTCAACTATTTGTTTCAATTATAATTTTTTAACCACCATTTATTCAGTCATTGTGTAGACCAGGCATCATGCTTAGTTTATATATATGACCTCATTTAATAAAAACAACAACCCCATGAAGTATATAGTACTGTTCCTATACAAAATTAATATAAATATAAAGAATGTTAAATTTGCCCAAAATCAAAAGTCGAATGGTGGACCTATTGGGGTTTGAATCCTTATCTGTCCAACTCTACAGGCCTTAGTTCTTTTCTCAAGGCTTCCTTATTTTACTCAAAAATAAAATAGGTGCAGCTAAATGTATCTAAATATGATGACTCTATTCTGCCTTTAGGGAGGGAAGGCTTTGAGTTTTTCTTTCTCTGCCATCTTATTTTTTTTTTTTTAAGATTTTATTTATTTGACAGAGAGAAACACAGCCAGAGAGGGAACACAAGCAGGGGGAGTGAGAGAGGGAGAAGCAGGCTTTCCACTGAGCAGGGAGCCCGATGTGGGACTCGATTCCAGGTCTCTGGGATCATGACCTGAGCCGAAGGCAGTCGCCCAACTAACTGAGCCACCCAGGCACCCCTCTGCCATCTTATTTCTTTTTAAGAAAACAGAATACCTCTCAGAGAAAGACTAGATGGGGAAAAGGAATATAGAGTATTAATTTGGGGTAAGAGATGTAAAAGATAAAAGAAAAACCAAACCCACTGTGAACTGAGCCTCATATGTAAGTAGCTCATTAATGTTCTGTGGTCTCTGCCCACTCAATGGCTCTTGCCTTCTTTACTTTGGTACCTTTCCTCCCCTCCCAGTAACAATCCAAAGACTCTTCAATTCAAGCTCAAGAGCCACCTGCTACTTGACTAGGCAGAGTTCACAATCATCTTGTTCTCCAAACTCTTAAACTATTCTAAACCATACTATGCTACCTAGAACCGGATTCTAAAGAGTTTTAAATTGATCTTTCAGTGATTTCAGAATACATACAGATTCTAGTGAGTACAATCACTGTGAAGTAGCAATTATGATTTGTGCTTCTTTCCTCTTCCCTGAGAAATCTAAAACCAATTCTCAGTCCATATAAGTCCTTAGGCTCACTGACGAAACTGCACTTTCTCCTTTTTTCCTCCTCTACTCCTTCATTGTATCATTTTTATGATGCTAACTGAATTCATACTAACCTAATAAAAGAAATAATAATGTAGTTTCTACCTCTAGATACCAAGCCTAGGTGATGAAGTATTCATTTGTAACTCACATATAAAAAAAATGAGAAATGTAATAATCTCATTTTCCAATGGTTTGAGTTTTCCCCAATATAAAATTACCAGGTAAATGAATGTCCAAATGTTACTGGCGTATTAACACAATGTGTACAACTATTTTAATTCACAGAGGTACTAATACAAACAAAAACCAGTAAGCAATATCTCTGATTAGTTCTCCTGCTTATAAGGGCAGCCTTCATGACAGACACAAAAGCAATGAAATATTC
The DNA here is from genome assembly GCA_004023965.1 of Spilogale gracilis. NCBI lineage: Eukaryota > Metazoa > Chordata > Mammalia > Carnivora > Mephitidae > Spilogale > Spilogale gracilis. The sequence goes on along the minus strand of PITA01013419.1, from coordinate 19,304 downwards.
CTACTTAAGAGCTAGATGAATTACAGGCAATTTATATTATACATAATAGCATGGTTAACCACCTTAAGTATGTATGTTTTTGGTTCCAAGGTATAATACCCAATGGTCTGACAGCACAAATCCAACACCAACTGTAGAAAGCTAACTCAAATCTTGTCAACACCACCATTTTTATTCATAACATTATATGTACTTGAAATGCAAGCAAATCCTAGCACAAGCCCACTTTCTCAATGCTTTCAAATGATCTCTTCACATTTTATTTCCTAGTAAGAGAAATCTCAAATACATTTGTAAAATCTAGTTTAATCAAATCTCAGTTCTAAATCATCATGCTCAACTCCCCAAATATTCCGCATTACTTTCATTCCTGAGCATGTTAATGTTAACTACAACTTTTCAGGTTGACTATAAAACCTTACTTTATTTTCTTCTTCATCTGTAAACTAAACCTATCTCTACTTGTATTATAACATTCCTCTAAAGACAAAATTGCAGTCTTCTGAACTTAAAACTCTAAATGAAGAGCTCTAGAAAGGTTGAATGTATTTTATCATCCAATTGCCCACAGAAAATAAAAAACATAATTGATTTCAATAGCCTAACTCTTTCCTAGATCACCCGAGTCAAAATATCACCAAAAAGTATGTATTTCAAAATCTTTTTTTTTTTACGATTTTAATTATTTGACAGAGAGAAACACAGCCAGAGAGGGAACACAAGCAGGGGGAGTGAGAGAGGGAGAAGCAGGCTTCCTGCAGAGCAGGGAGCCCGATGTGGGACTCGATCCGGGATCTCCGGGATCTCCGGGATCATGACGTGAGTCGAAGGCAGCTGCTTAACCAAATGAGCCACCCAGGTGCCCCTAAAAAGTATGTATTTCAAGAACTACTAATAATTCCACTGAACAAGTTATCTGTAAAATTTCATAGGTCTAATTCACAAAACAGAGCATCATTATTTTTTAATTAAAATAACAGACTTTAAGAATGGCTGTTGCATTTCACAATTTTAGTTGAAAATAACAGTTGAGGTATAAACCAAAATTACGTCTTTCTACTGTATAACCATATTTCAATAAGGAAAACAGTAGCCACAGCTTTGTATTTGCTTCTGTAAGAGAACTTAATATAAGCATGTATAAACATTTCCCACTTAGCTCAAGTTGCATTTCTTTTTTTCTTTTTTTTTTTTTAAGATTTTTATTTTTTATTTGACAGAGAAAGATAAAGGGAGAGAGGGAACACAAGCAGGGGGAGTGCAGGGAGCCCCATGAGCCAAAGGCAGATGCTCAAGGACTAAGCCAACTGAGCTGTCCAGGCACCCTCAAGCTGCATTTCTAAAGAAACCATAACATTTCAGAAACAGGACTTAAAGAACCACCTGTGAAAGGTATCCATCAGAACCCTGAGATTTAAAATCTCCTCAACCTCAACTGCTAAGCCCAAGAAACGTCTAAATATCTAATTATACTTTTTCTCATATGTAAATTATAATACATAAATGAAATAATTCTGCAAAAATATTAAAGTGGGGTAGAAAGATAAACAGGTCCTATAGAGATGTTATCACTAGAAGGCACTCTTAAGCCTCTTAATTTTAAATTGCAAATCGATTTGGCCAAGGACCAATCCTCTTACCCTCTTGTGCATCTAGTAAAGAAGGTAGACTTAACTCTCTCAGCAGAAATCAAAGATTTTTTCTATTCTCTTTTGAGCAGTTCAGAAACTGCTGAGAATTCTTACAGGCTGTATTTTCTACTAACACAAAATCCCCAAGTATACTAGGAACAATGGTTCTCAGGCTTACTACCTCAAGGATGCTGGAAATTTTATTCAGAAATTATCAAGCTCTTCAGACTGCTTCATCATGGACCTGAAATAGCAGAGCTGTAAAGCATGGCAAGATAACACTGGGGATGACTTGGCCTGAGCATTAGCACATGGGACAGGCAGCAGCTAGTGTGCCAAGGAAAAGCATGTCACCATTTGGCATCGTAATGTGCTGACTTAGCATAAAACAGCTGTATAAAATTTCACTGTATAAAGGGCCATCCAATTCATTGTTTCATCTACTCTCATAATAAATACAGGAAGACATTATATTACTATGCAAATGAGGAAATAAAACTAAGAGTTTAACTTACCCAATATCATAAAGTTTTAAGAAGCAAGAACTCCTCACTTGCCTCATACTGCCTCTGCTGTATTTAACAGCCTTCTTACTACAGCTGAAAGACTTAACTTCATATATTATTGCCCCCCAGAAGTATATATTTCTGAGAATATAATGCAAAAAGATCAGCTCTGCAGCAGTAAGATATAAGAGAATAAATGATAATCTGTTACAGTTTTCAGGCCTCATTCACTTACTAATAGCTAAAGAGCTATTTCCAAAAACACTTTGATAACCTTAGATTTTGAAACTTATCCCAAAGCAAAGAATATAGGAAATAAAAATGTAAAATAATCGATTCTTTGATGTTCAAACAATTTAACATCTGCTACTAGAAACTGTCTAATTTTGGATCTTAGCAACAAAGCATTATAAACACTGCTCCCAATGGGCCAAAATCCTCATGAAAAGCTGGAAATCAACAAATCTGTCTCATTAAATTAAAAAAAAAACAAACATCACCTGCCCAGTACTAAATTTCCCAGAACACATGATATAGTGAGTCTCATACCAATTACAACAAAACTGTGTTCTTTAAAAAAAAAAAACGCCACTGTCTTGTAGGTACAACATAACAGTGGGAACAGCTCAGCTCCAGAAGGTCCTATCTCCTACCAGAGGACTCCTGGGATCCACTAATACAATAAAATTCACTCAGGGAATATAAATTTCCTATTATAATTAGAAAATAAAATTAAATCTTAAATATATAAACAGACTCCTTATAAAGCAATAGAAAGATGATATGCAACAGAATAACCACTTTCTATTGAAGGTGTTAAATACAGAATATAATTTTTTAAAAGCCTTAGGCATATCCTAAAACAATATGTGTGAACCAGTACCCAACCTCTCAAACATAAGCAGCACCTTGTGGTTACATCTTTTAGTCTTCTGAAGTCACTCTTCAAACCAATTCATCTTGAGAGGAACAAATGTTACAGCAGAACACTGACCACGTTGAAAAGTGTGGCATGAGCATCCCAAAACTAAAAGGCCACTTCAATCGTGTTTAAATATTTAGGAGGTATCTGACACTAACATTCTAATTGTATATGAATGATAAATCTCATTCATACTTCAGCCATTTGATTTGGGTTTCTTAAGATTTAGAGTTGAGGAAAAGCAACAACTACAATACTTTTTTAACTGAGGCTTATAGAGATGTTAATAAGCCACACCACTGACACAAACTGAACAAAGTCAGTAACGGTTGTCTGAAAATCCTTCTTTAACTCAAGAATAACCTCTCCATTTAGAAATAACAGAGTTAAAGTTTGCAACAAAAGTAGAGAGAAACCAGTACACCACTGTGACTATAAGGAAGATATGAAGTATTGTTAAGAAGTTTTTTGTTATTTTTTTTTACCTAACAACAGTATTAGTAGGGTAAACGCACTGCCTATTGTTTCTGTATCTTAAAGAGAAATAACAGCTATTTTTATGTATATTAATAACACCATGGCAAACACTTTATTAAAAAATATATAAATTATCCAAAAGAATTAAAAAGAACCTCACTTTGAGGTATGATTAAGACTGTCTGAAGGGGATACACTGACTAATGTCAAATTTTCAAGTTTTGATATCAAAGTTCAAATACTCTTTAACCTAAGTAACTAGCGAAAGAACACCTAGTAAGGCAAGATGTTCTCCCCCCAAAAAACAAGACAGTTTAAAAACATGAAAACAACATGAAAATAAGCAAAATCATAAGATATAAAAAGTAGGGAACCGAGGGCCACAGAATGAGAGGTGAACAAATTAAAAAATAAACTTATTTTTGGCACGAAATAGGGCCTCTATGACCCGGAAGCTCTAGCCAGAGTGCATCTCCTCACAACCTTGGAGCAAGACTTGGAAGAAAGAAAGGAATGCCAATTAAGCAGTTCAATAAGCCAAATTAACCCCAGTGATCAATAGCACGATAAAAATTTTCAGACAATTTCTATGAAATCTTGCTATGATAAAAATCTTTCCGTTGGAGCCTTTTCCCTTAGACACCACTCATCTCCACATGATTCTATGTAAAGGACTGGGAAAAATAAAACAAACTAAAGAATTGCTAAATTTCCTTTGAGGATAGGAAGAGTAAACAAAGGGAGAGGCAGGGAAAACAAAATGGACAGATACATGGGCTGACTTTTGGACATGTTTCCCCATATCCCACTTCAAGAAATAGAAAGAAAAACAGGATGGCAAAGGATAAAGATCAGATAAAAAAAGATTACAGACCCAACAGTACAATAACACCGCATTTTAACCACAGAGATATACCATACCAATGGGATTAATAAGCATTAATTCTGAAAGACAATAAAATTCCCCTTAAGAAAAAAAAAATTCAGTCAAGTTTTCTTGCTAGAAGCATAATGGTATTATATGGGCTCTGATGTCTTATCAAGGTTTGAATCACATATTCTACCACTTAACAGCTACAAAATGGAGATAGCTGTTACTTCATAGGGCTATTGTAATGATTAAATAATGTAAGTTGAGCATTTTTTTAAGTGCATGCCCCACAGAGAGTGCTCAATACATTATAGTTTCTCTGAACTTTGAATTACTGGCCACGGAAATAGAAAAAAAAATATTCCTTTGCCCTGCTATGCTCTTTCAACACTCCGTGCGTGCCCTACTACAGTGCTTATCACAACGTTCTATAATTATTAAGGGTCTGAGCCCCTCACTTGACTAAGGAAATCTTAGGAAAGACAAATATTATCTGAATCATTGACATTTCCCTAGTGCTTATTAGCGCAGGTTCAGCACAATGCAGGTGCTCAGCCAAAGTTTACTGTTGAAATTATGTAGAACTGCTCAAGCACAAATGTTAGTATTTGGGTACTATTTCATGCTAAACATTATTAAGCAGTGTGTTGACTTCTTACACTTGCCATTGATCAGATACAAATCCCCAGGGATACAGTATACAGAATGGCTTTACCACTAGTAAAAAAGAATGAAGTTCTTACTGGAAATAGGGTAAAAACACACAGCGAAAAGAAACGATCCAATTTGCCCCATGTGTATTTATTTACAAGTAGGAGAATTAGTCTATTTCATAACCATTTTCCAAATAATTCTAGTTTCTTTGAAGCATCAATATGCAGCAACGGATAAGAACTCTGAGATCTGGAGTTCACCTTCAGGGATAGGGACACTTCTGAGGTCTGAATCTCAATTTATATCAAGTTATATGTAAGTATATTCTTTTAAGAAACACTTATTTATTTCAGGAGGGGTTGCGCACACATATGTGAGTAGGGCTAAGGGCAAAAGAAGGAAAGAGAGAATCTCAAGCAGACTGCCCACTGAATGTGAAGCCCAAACTAGGACTTGATCCCACCCCCCTGAGATCATGTCCCAAGCCAAAATCAAGAGTCAGATGCTCAACCGACTGAACCACCCAGACACCCCTATATATAAGTATATTTTGAGCATGGTTTTACAGTTTGTAAGAACCACTCACAGCAGACAGAAGAATCACCTGGGAGAGTTTCCCAAAAGTGAAGAATTTCACCAGTAGAGAGAATCAGCAAGTGTGCAAGTGGGACTCAGAATTGCATTTTTAATAACCATTCCCAGGAATTCTTTAAAAAAACATACGTTTTAAGTAATTTTAAGTAAATGTCCTCACACCTTTTAGTATGTACTCCAAAAATATCTTATACTATAAAACTGTTTCATTCTGCTTTAGCTTTAAGGCTCCATGAGAGACAAATAAATCTAAAATGAGTAAAACAGATTTAAAAATCTTTAAAAATAACAAAATAGGGGCGCCTGGGTGGCTCAGTTGGTTGGGCGACTGCCTTCGGCTCAGGTCAGGATCCCAGAGACCCGGGATCGAGTCCCACATGGGGCTCCCTGCTCGGTGGGAAGCCTGCTTCTCCCTCTCTCACTCCCACTGCTTGTGTTCCCTCTCTGGCTGTGTTTCTCTGTGTCAAATAAATAAAATCTTTAAAAAAACAAACAAGCAAAAAAACCCCACAAAATAATAAAATAATTTAAAAATAAAAATAACTAAAAATACTCCAAATGTATATAATATTTGGGTGGTGGTTCCTGTCCCACATCACGAAAAATTCACTCTGAAATATATGCATATATAAAACACCAAAGTAGCTCACTGATCTAAACAGCTTCCAAAGATACCCAGGATCAGCAACTGACCAATACAGGGATGTATAACCCAGCATACTTTCTTATCATCTTCTTTCTCTCCCAAATCTTCATATTGTTATATTCTGTCCCCTCTTAAACTTGCATTATTCTTCAGTTACTTAAATCCACCTCAGGCAACACCCTAAGTTACTTCTCCCTTTTTTCCCCTCAAATCTTACAGGAAATGTTTTCTCTTTCTCTTCCCTCCTCTCTTCGTTCCACTCAAGAGCTAAAATAATATTATAATAATAATAACCATAACTATAACCATTACTATGGTAAGCAAACGGGTAGCACTTCTGTTCTATACCAATAAGAGAAAGTAAAGCCATGAGTTGAAAAACCAGTGCCATCAACCTATAAAGCTCCTGAAAGTAACCAGGAAGATCTGTTAGTCTCACATAAGTCTCTACCTATTCTTCATTCTCCTCAAATTAAATCTATCAATCAAGTACCAACATTTAGGATAATCTTTTCAAAGCTAATTTGGTGTGTGTGGGGAGGTGGTTTTCTTTAATTACTATCCCTGCAATATTATTATTTTCTATTTTTTCACTATAAATACGTACATATCTGAGCTAAGTTATAAATTATGGCTTAGGCTTTTGTAGGACAGCCTGCCTGGGACCCTCATTTTTATTCTACATACTTAACAAAACTTTCAAAGTAAAAATATGTTCTAATTTCCAAAGCAAGTGATGAATTTTCAGAAGACAATCTGTTTACAGGCTAAGATTTTTCTGTATGATCTGGGGGGCACATACACCTCAAGTATTAGATTTTAACTTATTAAACTGTTAAAGTGGAAATGGGGTAGAGTAGATCCTACGAGCTTTATAAGAATCTCATTAACAATGAAAAATAAAATAGCCAGGTATGAACTGTCACTAATTTCATTCCTGCAAGGGGCAAAACACAACATTTTCAAATAGTGATTAATTTTTAGCTTACAGTTATAACTGTATGAGCAATGATGCTACATTTATAATTAATAAGGAATACGCTTATGACAAAAATATATTAAATAACATTGTCCCCACTGATTCTAACTAGTTGGAATCAAATCCGTATTGGTTTTTATATTTGCCCCCTCTTCCTCCCTCTAAAAACTAGCTTAACATCCCTTAATAATCTCCCCATAAAGATGGACTTTAGAGAACCTAGAATACCATTCAAATAGGGCAAGGGACATGCCCTAGGCCCATCTCTCCAAATAATATTGATAGATCAACTGGGTAAATTCATAAAGCAGAGTCCAGTTAGCATTTCTTTCTATAAAGCTCTGCTAGAAGAGATGCTAACTGGGCTCTGTTAAATAAAGGCCACTGGAATGACACAGTCCTACACTCACAGTGGGACTATAAGTCTTGGTTCCTACTGTCACTGCGTAAGAAGCACAGCTAATCCTCAGTGGATCATAGAAGGGTATGCTGGGGACACCCCATGCCAGGGCAGAGTAATTCCCACACTGCTAACTCATTACTTCAAGTGACAGAAGTCAAGTAGACTTAAAGGTAGGAAACACTTCCTCTTAAAAAAAGAACTTTTATCCTTGGGAAACGATTATATTCCTAACCTTGCCTTTTCAGACAGTCTTTATCATCTAGGTGTCCTTATCATCTACTATTACCTACTCAACGTAATAATAAACCAGGACAGGACCAGCACGAGTCAGCTAACACTGACTGCTGGCTAAACTCCTAACTTTAACCATACCTCCAACAATGCTTCTGCAGTGTTAAAAGAAAATCAGTGGAAAAGTGAGTTCCATTTAAAATGAAAGCAAGAGCGTTGGGGCGCCTGGGTGGCTCAGTTGGTTAAGCAACTGCCTTCGGCTCAGGTCATGGTCCCGGAGACCCCGGATGGAGTCTCACATCAGGATCCCTGCTCAGCGGGAAGCCTGCTTCTCCCTCTCTCACTCCCCCTGCTTGTGTTCCCTCTCTGGCTGTGTTTCTCTCTGTCAAATAAATAAAATCTTTAAATAAATAAATAAATAAATAAATAAATAAATAAATAAATAAATAAAAAATAAAATGAAAGCAAGAGCGTTAAAGAGATGCAATTCTATACTTCTATACTTGTACTTTAATAAATGACTCCTATGTGGCTTTGTAAATTATTCATTTTCTCATATATATTTATGCCATGCATATTGTTTTGTAAGTATTCTCTTATGTTAACGGTGAATATTAGGATGACAAGGTTTCAAAAATCTTGAGAACAGAAAATGAAAGAAGATATGATAGAATTTTTTGTTCAAATACATTGTCATTATTAATTCATTGCATACTTAATAAGCACTATCTGTGTACCAGACTGTGTAAGGAACTAGGGTCACAAAAATGAGTAAGACAAACAAGGCCCTTCATTAATGGGAGATTTCTGTTCAAAGAGAATTTATTTATTAATGAAATACAGATTCAGTATTCATTCAAAATCTGGGTTCAGTATCTCTTATAAAATTATGGACCCAGATACCTCAACAATTATTTTCACTAACACCTCACTTAATCTTAACAATCCTGTGAAGTGCATGAAATTACCTTCATCTCACAGATGAGGAAATTGAGGCTCCAAAAAGTTAAGAGACTTATTAGAGATCATGAACTAGTAAGAAAGGCCACATTAAAATAGCTGTTTTAATTCCTAAGTGTCAACTCTATCCCTGATGTATCAACCTGCTTCTAAGAAAAAGACAGAGAAGAAAAGATAGTAGTGGATGCCCTGATTACTAAATTAACTTGAAACTCCTATGTAGAAATAATCTTCAAAAACATTCTGATGTGAACATACGCAAACAAGACCAAGAGTCCATTGAAATTTTTCCAAGTTGAGCTCCTCCAAGACTCCATTCAATATAGCCTTCCATTCTGTACAACACTCATGCTTCACAGTTAAAATATATTTTAATAAAAGTTAGTTACAAAATAAATATTTGTAGAGCCATCCTGTTTTCTAACCAGTTTCCATTATAAAAACTAAAACTACATACCCATTAAAGAGCTCTACAGTAGACACAGTTTAAGGCTTCAGAGATTTGATACAGTAAATAGTTCTCCTATAGACCAACAAGGTCAACAGAAAGCCATCTAATCCATTACTCTTAAAGTGCCACTTCAAATTACATCGAGAAGAAAAGTATTATTTACCCTATACTGAGACCCCAAACACATAACCCACAGTTGCACTCCTCTGTCCAAGTACCCACATTACTTAAAAGAGAGCAAAGTAAACATTAAGGAAGAAGAGAAATGTACCTATCCATCCAAGCACCATGACAGACAGAGGAAAAAATGGTGAATCGCAGAAGCCCATAATAGCAACTGAACCTCACCAATTTCATTAATATATTCATCGAAGCAAGTGAAGCAACACCCTCCTGCAGTTAACTGTATCCCTAGCAGACAGAAGGATCTGATAATTTACAAACGCTGTTGGAAAACTGAATTCCAAATAAAAAAAGAATATTTTGGTTGTGCTATTCGACTTCTTGGGTAGAGTAATATTCCAGATAACCTGGCCAACAACATAAGTGGACTCCAGAAATTAACCTGGTACAGAGAGTCTTATATTCTCCTATACTAAGAAATTTCCCAGATTCCTATTTCTGGGAGAGTATAATAGACAATTCTTATGGTATCTGTCCAATACATGTACACAAAGTCAAATTAACCACTAATTTTCTAATTTTCCAGCTTACATTTCAATTATGAAATGTTCATGTAGTGGTCCTACATGATAGTTAAAACACGTACTCCCTCTGAAAACTTCTCTCCCCTTCCACTGGGTTGAGCACCTGAATATATTCACCGAAGTATTTATTTCTACCTAGAGTATGAAAACAACAATAAATTCTAAACTCCCTCTCTCATGGACCTACAGTCTAGTAAGAATAGCAAATATTATTTATACAAGTAATTGTTCACTTATGTATTAACTGAGGTAAGACTATGTGAAAGGGAATTACAGGATACAAGGGAGCCTATCTACAATGAAGGATCTAGAATATAATCAGGGTTGGGTTGCCTTGAGAAAGTGGTATTTCAGTTGATATTTAAAAAGAGTGAAGGGGGCTTGGGGACAATGAGGTGGGGAAAAAAATAAAGGCACAGAAAAAGAAAGACATTGAAGGAGTTTAGCAAAATATGAGAATAAAAGAAGGGTAGTCAGTCACAAAAGACAATATTATTACATGACCCTGTTTATATGAGGTCCAGAATAAGCAAATCTATAGAGACAGACGGTAACTTAGTGATTCCCTAGGGCTGGGGAAGCAGATAGGGAGGAAACAGGGAGTGACTGCTAATGGGTTAAAATATTTCCTTTGGCCATGATGAAAATGTTCTAAAATGAGATTGTGGTGATGGTTGCAGAATGCTGTATATATATATATATTAAAAGTAACCAAATTGTAAACTTTAAATCAGTAAACTTTATGGTATGTAAATTATATTACAAAAGAACTATTAAAAATAAGGTGAAATAAAAATACATCCTCCCTAAAAAGGGGGTGCTATGGCTATTGTTTTTTTACCCCCAAGAGCCAGTGAACCTTAGCAAAGGCAGAAAGACTTCAACTTCCAGATTAATGTACAAAGTTAAGAGAAGAAACAAAACCCACAAAAGTGGGATGGACCCCTGGCTTGGTGGTGGAAAAGATGTGCAGAAACGACTACACTAGCTAGGGAACTACTCTATTTACCTTCCTATCACACCCCTCAGGCTACAGAAAAGTAAATTAAAAACAACAGCCACATTCTTAGACTATAAAGATACCTAAAATAAGGTGAAAAAAGAGGAAGAACTTACTGACAGACATTATATCACAACAAAAGATCTACAAAGAGCTGCTCAATTTAACTATAATAAAGTCGAAAACACCGACATAAACACAACTACAGGAAAAACGTGCAAAAGCCAAACCAAAAACTGTATTTGGAAGAAAACCATCTTAAGATCAGGAAAATATTTCTTCCAAGAGTTCAGTGCTACAAGAGAACTTGGTAAGAACACAAAATAAATAAAACAAGACTACAAAGGCCATAAAACAATAGAAAAATAATAAGAAAAAAAGAAAATTGTGGTCCTTATATTAGTTTCCTGTGGCTGCAGTAACAAATTACAACTGGGTTGCTTAAAACAACAGAAATTATTTTCTCACAGTCCTGGAGACCAGAAGTCTGAAATCAGGATGGTGACAGGGCTGTACTCCCTCTGTAGATTGTAGGACAGAATCCATTCCTTGCCTCCTCTAGCTTCAAGTAGCTGTCCATGTTACTTGACTTGTGGCCTCAGAGATGCCACATTCCAATCTCTACTTCCGTAGTCACAGAGCTCCCTCTCTGTGTCTGTTCTCTTCTGTGTATCTCTTATAAGGACACCTTTCAGTTGGATTTAGATCCCACCTGGATAATCCAGGATGACATCATTTCAAATCTTAATTTAACTGCAATCTGCAATAACCCTTTTTCCAAATGAGGTAAATTCACAGGTCACTAGAACCTGACATGAGTATCTTTTGGGGGGCCATTTCTTAATTTGTTTCTTACCAAACAACCAGAGACCTAATAAACGTAATGGACATAAGAGACTTGGTGAAAAATACATGCTGGGAAGAAAGGAAATCACAGTAATGCAGAGGGAAACAATGAAGAAACTATAATAATTCTGGAGACAATAATAAATGTAGGAACAAAGATGATTCAACATAATAATTATTGTTCCAAGAATGGATTTTAACACCTGAACAGAAAAAGTAGTCAACGATACAAATTTCCTTGAAAATAAGCAAATTGTATCTACAAGACAAAAAGATAACAGTGTATACCAAAAGAACTGACTCAGAATGACCAAAGTATCTTGGTTAAATGGATAAAAAAAGATTCCATCCAGACATTCAGGCATCCAGAACAAAAAACTTAGTCTCCTACAAGCAAGGAGGGGACATTTATGGAAAAAACAACAGACTAGTTTTGAAAAAACAGGTCAAGCTTTTTTCTACCACTGTTTGGCTTATGACCTTGGGAAAGAAAGTCAAGGAACCTCCTTTCTAGACCTCAGTTACCCTCTGTAAACTGAAAGAACTGAATAAATATAATCTTTTATATCCTTTCACCTCTGAAATGTACAGTTCCATGGCAGCAGAAAAGAGGATAAATTTCAAACACTGGATTTTATAGTCTAGTTCTCACCTTCCAATTTTTATTCAGTTACAGGGTCGGAAAGAAGGAACCTTAGTCATTCTTCCCACCCTCAAATATACCTACCATATTTTCTACCTAGCAAATCAGCAAATTTTTTTTTTAAGAAGTACTCAAAGTAAAATAAAACTAGGCATTCTCAAACACAATTAGCTCACACCAACTGAGTTCTTACAAAGGTTTTATCAGTTTACAATTTTACTCTCAGTGTTAGGAGGATTACTATCTGAAAACTGCTAGAAATGCCTTTGGATAGTTCCCAAATATTAAGCAATGATATTAGAAAAAAAGTCACTGAAGAAAGAAGTATTAGGAACAACAAGAAGTATCTGCTGGAGCAAGAGTCATAAAAGATAAGGCACAGATAAGGAGGGGACTGAGCAATGGTTTTAAACAGGAGCCAAAGAGCTCCTGCAAGGACTTGCTATTCAAGGGGGTCTTTAAGTCCATAAACAAATCAACCACTGTTGAAATAGAGCAATAAATAATGTCGTATCCACAAGCATCCACAATAAATAATGTCATATCCCACATATATTCTTAAATATGAAGTCCTGTTTTATATGAGATCCTGCTTTAAGTATAATTTTTCTTAAAAAGCAGCAGCAGCAGCAACAACAACAAACTACAAAGACTTTCACCCAGTATTTCCCGGTCTAGGAATATGATTGGGGGAAAAAAGTAATCAAAAACTAAGAAAAATGATTGAATTATAAATATTCAATGAAGCACTATTTATAATATCACAAAATTGGAACCATTCTAGATGCCCAATAACAGAATCATTAGGTAAATTAATGTTCACACAAACAAAATCTTTAACAGCCATTAAAATTACTTTTTTGAAATGCTTGTGGCTCAGTCCATTAAGCATCTGCCTTTGGCTCAGGTCATGATCTCAGGGTCCTGGAACAGAGCGAAGCTTATGGCTCCCTGCTCAGTGGGGAGTCTGCTTCTCCCTTTCCCTCTGACACTCCTCCCCACCTGTGCTCTCCATCTCAAATAAATAAATAAAATCTTTAGAAAATAATAAAGTTTTCAAAGAATACTTAAGGAAGTTGTAAGAAAATATTCATGATATAAGATTACATGAAAAAGCAGGTTACAAACTGCTATGTTTTATGTGATCCCAATTTTGAAAACAAATGGTATATAGATAAGTACACCAAAAAGTAAACAGGCACTGTCCCTGGAGAGTGAGAATATGGGTAAACTTTTATTTTCCTGGGGCGCCTGGGTGGCTCAGTCATTAAGCGTCCGCCTCTGGCTCAGGTAATGATCCTGGAGTCCTGGGATCGAGCCCCACATCAGGCTCCCTGCTCTGTGGGAAGCCTACTTCTACCTCTCTCAGTTCCCCTGCTTGCTTGTGTTCCCTCTCTAGTTGTGTTTCTCTCTGCCAAATAAATAAAATCTTAAAAAAAAAACCCAAGGGGCGCCTGGGTGGCTCAGTTGGTTAAGCAACTGCCTTCGGCTCAGGTCATGATCCCGGAGACCCCGGATCGAGT
>PITA01013418.1:0-57589 GCA_004023965.1 Spilogale gracilis | reverse complement strand
TGCTAGGAGACCTGTAAGGAGGGATTTCCCACTGAAAATATAGAGAGTTAAAGGCAATGAGGGATCATATCTCTTTAGGCAGGAGTGGTTAATGGCCTTTTGAACTTTAAGGAGGGTATTTATATGTGTGGGTTTTAACAGAATTGTTGAGGACAAATCTGGCCCTCGGAGCAGATCAAATAGAGGGGTAAGTTCCTCCGTGCTAATAGAAATCCAGGGCCTCATCCAATTGATTTCTCCGAGAAGTTTTTGAAGCTCTCCTGTATTTGGAGTTGGGGTTTAACTGGAGAGACCACATCTAATTCTAGGAGGGATCCTAAAATCTTGAATGGGGGGAGTTTTTGAATTTTTTTAGGTGCAATTTGAAATCCTAGCCCAAGAAGTAAATGAAGGCAGGACTGGAAAAGTTGATCTAATTGGTCACTTTGTTTCACCCCAAGGATGATATTATCCGTATAAACATACAGCAGAAGATCTTTTTGTCTGAGTGGGCCGAGGATTTTAGACATAAAGAATTGCATATGGGGGGACTATTAGCCATCCCCTGCGGTAGGACTGTCCATTCAAATCTCTGGTCAGGACCCTCAAAATTAAGGGATGGAACAGAGAAGGCAAATTTTTCAGAATCCTCAGGGCTCAAAGGTATGGAGAAAAAACAGTCTTTGATGTCAATAACTATGAGGTGGTAATGCTTGGGAATGGCTGGGATCCAAGGGAGCCCCCTTTGGGGAGTACCAAAGGGGAGCTTTCATTGATTCTCCTAAGGTCGTGTAGGAACCTCCAGTTTCCGTTAGCCTTTTGGATAACAAAGACTGGGGAGTTCCATGGGCTAATAGATGGTTTAAGGTGGCCCGCTCTGAGCTGTAGTTGCATCAGTAAATGGAGTTGCTTAAGTTTATGTTGAGGATGAGGCCACTGCTCAACCCAAACGGGGGGGTCTGGAAGCCACTTGATCTTTAAAGGTTCCAGGTGAGCAGTGGCCTTTAGGATTGGGGGTGTTGCCGTAAGAAAGGCCTTGGTTCTCTCCTCCGTATGGCTTCAAAGGAGGGGTCATCCCTATAGTTAGGGTGAGACGCGCTTCCCTGTCTGAATTGCTGTTGATATTCTTCTTCCTCTAAAAGGTCATTATACAGCGCTTTGTGACCTGTGGTGATATAGGCCTCCACTTCACCTAATATATCCTGCCCCAACAGGTTGGCGGAAAGCCCGGAGGCCACTAGGGGGTGCACCTCTCCGCCACTGCCATCGGGATCCTTCCACGGAAGCCAGGCGGCAGTTTGAAAAGACTGTTTGCTCCCCAACGCCCAGTAATGGGGGTCCGGGTAGGAGCCTCCATTGGGGAGGGACTTCCTCCCTCCTTAGAACTGTCCTATCTGCCCCGGTGTCAATGAGGCATTTGAAATTCTTTCCTCCGATACCAATAGTCATTTTTGGCCTAATGCCTGGCACCAGAGGCACCATCCAATGAGCTCTAGCGGATGTTCTCCCCTTATTTAACGGGGCTGGGGCCCGCCCCTCAGAGAGTTTAAAGGCTTTCCTGTGATGTCTATTTTAGATCTGCAATCCTTGGCCCAATGAAACCCTTTTTTGCATCTAGGGCAAGGAGTGCGTGGGGGTTGAGAAGAGGAGCCCTTTGGGGAAGGTGTCCCGCCCCAGTTCCCTTGAGGACACTCCTTAAAGTGGCTTAGTTGTCCACATTTAAAACAAGCCCCTCTCGCACCAGTGATGGCTCCTTTCCCCGGGAATGCCTGTTGAAGGGCACAAACGAGGTCAGCTATATTACTCTCCTGGGAGGCTTTAAGCATCGATGTCATGGTTTGGGCCTGATGGGACATAGTGCCGATGTCCTTAGTGGCCACTATCCACCTTCCCATAGACCGCTCTTTCAAACCAGCACAGGCTGGCTTATGATCGGCTGTCATACCTTCCAATACAAGCATCTTAACAAACTGGTCTCTCAGCGGGCCCGGAGGGAACTTTCTTTGCAGGCTCTTTTCTACCCTGTCTATGAAAGAGGACAGATCCTCTGATGCCTTGAGTGACACCAGAGATTGGGGGTTCTGATGGACCTTCCTCTAACTTTCTCCAGGCAGCTAAGCCTAGGGCTCGGACCTGTTCCTGATACGGGGCAGGTATAGCCGCCTGCTGCACGCCCGTGGAGAATTGATCATTAGTCCCTGATAACATCCCAAAAGTGATGGATATGGGAGGGTTAGTGGCCTGATTTCTTTCGGCCTGCGCGTGGCACTCATCATTGAAAAAGGCACACCATTTGATATACATGGGCCCAAGGAGAACAGCTTTAGCTAGGTTCTTCCAGTCCTGAGTGGTGCAGTTTTGATGGGCGAGCCCCTGCAGGATAGTCTCTGCCCAGGGGGAATTGGGGCCATCTTCCTTGACTGCCTTTTTCAGTTCCTTGAGATCTTGCAGTTCCCACGGATACCAAATTGCAGGTCTGTTACCCCCTGGGTTAACGTTCACCGGAAAAAGGTGACACGCCTCAGAGGTGGAGGAGGGGGAAGACCCCGGGCCCGCGCCAGATGGCTCTACCGGATATGGTGGGGGAGGGACCGAAGGCGCCCGAAAAGGGTTGAAGGAGGAGGGCGCCTCGAGCGGACGCCATTTTGAGGGCCTGCCGGTTTCCTCCCTGGGTGGCCAAGGAGCAGAGTCAAACGGATTAGGGGGACCGGTCTCGGGCTCCTGAGAGGGCTTCCTTGGCTCATCGAGTTGGGGGGCTTTTGGGCAGTCTCTCTGAGAGTGGGTAGCCTCGAGGGCCCCCTGATCTCTCTCTACAGGGTGAACAGGATGGGGCGGAAAGCAGCTTTTAAGAGCTGCGACGGTAGGGAAAGCCCCGAGGGGAGGGATTTCTCCTCTATTAACTTGGGCCTTACGAAGGAGTTGTTCAGTTCTGTCCCAGGTATCCCAATCAAACAAATTTGCCTCTGGGAGCCAAGGGGCAACCTTGATGAGGGCTCTCCATGTTTGGATTGCTTGGTTGTCTGACAATTCCAACCCTCTGCTTCTGAGGAGAACCCTAAGGGAGTCAAGGGAGGGGTCATTCTTAGAGCTAGACTGCCCCATATTTGATGGGGGTACACTCACCCGTGGTCCGATTAGCCTGTCGACGATTCGTGCCCCACATTGGGCACCAGTTATAGCTCCTTCCTGGGCTACGAGGTTTGGGGTTTCTCTCCTGGTCCAGCCAGGGGAAAAAGGTGGGGTTGAGCAGGATGATGAGTGTTGGCGGCCAAAAACACACCCGAGCCTGGAGGTCTGTTGAAGCAGGATCTCGTTTATTAAGGCGGTGCCACAGAATATATTGGGCGAGCAGGGAGGCGGGCAAAGGGAGGGGGAGAGGATAAGGCCCAATCACTGTAAAGGTCACCAGTCCATGCAGTGCACATGAGGACAGAAGTCTCATAGAAATATGCAGCGGCCACGAGCAGATCATGTCTGCGGAAGTCAGATAGACCAATCCCGGCTACCACTTCAGCGGTACCACGGATAGGGAAGTGATTGCCGTGAGGAAGGTTTTGTCACTATAGGGTGTGTCCCCTATACTGTTGGGATAGATTTCCACTATTCTAAAAATGAATTTAACTTGTACTCTCCAGATTACAAAAAAAAGGTGACTTGGTGCTAGGTGTTAAGACATTTGGCATTCTTTTTCCAAAAAGTTTCATAGCCTGTCATGTCAAAGAAACACGCAAAGCAATAGAAATAGTTAATTGAACACAGGAAAGTAATCTTCTCACGAGACATTAGTATCTACTTCTTTCATTAGCAATTCTGTCTCATCATAATGATATGCACTGGTTTCCAGAATTAAAGATAGTGTAAGATTCAGCCATCATTAGCCCACATACTCTACAGTGTTCACTGACCAACTGCATCAATATATTACTGGCAATATAAATCCCAGAAGAAGAGCAAGGGTTAGGGAATGGGGGAGTGGGTCCAGGGAAAGAATTACAGATGTATATGCTTCCTAGCAACTGTTTCCATAGTTATCCAAAACAGAGCACTGCCTTCCTACCTTTCTCATCTGCCCTGTTTCCCCTCTCATTAAGCATCATTTTACTCAACAGCAAAGACTAATAAAGCTGAACCTTTTGATGAACTCTGGATTTCTGTGAATGCCTTTGGCATTTTCTCAGTAGCCAGTTACTATAACAATTGTAGAGTCATAGTGAGCAATCTTGGAGTGGTTATAAAGTGTAATTATTTCCCTTATTATTATTATTATAGTGGGTCAATTAAAGGGAAATAGAGAGCTATAACTTTCACAGATTTACTATAGAATCTTTTGGAAGGTCATTTTGCTTTATCTTATCTAGAAATTCATTGAGTATATCATAATCTATTTTAGCTAAGGTAATAAGAGTTGTCTAGAAGGAAATAGTTTCATTAATAAGCTTTTAAAATGTTGAGGAGAAAGGCAAGCTGTTGTGTGATGAAATAATCCGTATAATCCCACAAGAAATGGACACAAACGCTTTATATGACTACTATCCCATAAATCAAACGTATATATGTATGTCTCATGATATACACACCAATTAGATGTGTTTTTGCACATTTTAAAAATTGCTGTAGAAGTTAAATTGGGATTATTGTCCTTAATGCATGCATCAAAGCTCCAAGCAACAATATTATTTAGAAGTGCCACTTTGTCACCATTCCTAACATAGTCCCTTGCAAAAGCTTATTACTCAATTAGTATTAACTTAATTACCAAAGTTTTCCTCCTGCATTATTTCAAGTTTGCTCCCTACATTTTTCATTCTATGTTTAAGAAAACATTGCATCCTTCCTTTGATTCATTCTGTTACTGACAGTCCAATATTATCCTGCAATAATGAATGAGGTGCTTAATTTCCAGGATTCATGCAAGCTTGTCTTCTTGAAGGGACAGTTCTTGAATGCACTGAAGCTCTTCCTCAATCTCTTTACTACCACCACACTTTATCAAACCCAGCCTGGCGTGTATTCCATTTCCTAAAAACATTTTTCCAAGTTAGATGAAAGCTATCTAATTTGATATCCTATTTCAGGTATTTTTAGTGGTTGATAACAGCTTAATATTCTACCTCTTTGTGGGAAGTATCTAGGTAAATGTTACCAGAGCTATGCTAGACACACTATGATAATAATAGAATAGTAACAACAATAAAAAGAACTAAAGTTTTTGGAACCCTCACTCTACTAAGCATTTACTAAGGACTTTTGTTACATATCACTCACCCTGAACAAATATTTTGTCTCCTTTAGAATCAAAAACAAAAGTTAGAAGGTATTGAAAACTGAGCAAGAGCTGAATCTTGGGGACAATATCTGATACAATATGAACCTCTACTAAGGACTTTCCCTTTATGCTCACCTGGATTTCTCACACGTCTATATGAAAGAGTCACTTTTATTCACTCTATTAGTGACAGAGAGGAAACAACAGAGGCTCAGAAAATTTAAAGACATTGTCAAAAATCACCCAGTTTGAGCATCTAGGACTCAATAAAAACTGGAAACTTCTGATTCCAGAGCTTTAGAATATAACCATCATGTTATTCTTCTTCCCTGTTTTAACCCCAAGAGTGATCTTAATTGGCAAATTCCAGTCTGCTAATCCAGTCTGGTAACCTGATGATGGAGATCCTACAGTGGCAGATCTTAACACAAATCATATCACTATTGAATCAGATATTGTCCCCAAGATTCAGCTGTTGCTCAGTTATCAATAACTTCTAACTTTTGTTGTTGATTATAAAAGAGCCAAAATATTTGTTCAGGGTCAGTGATACGTAACAATAGTCCATGTTACTTTAGTTCAACCAACACATACACATGCAATAGGTAATCCACAGTTAATGTTACCGATTGCTGCAGATTCTGATTTCCTAACATTTGTCCAGCTTTCTGAGTTTAAAAAGAAATTTCTTTTCTATTTAATGAAGCAATATGTAGAAAACTATTATTTAACTCAATTTCTGAGCTCTTTCTTCTTGTGGAAGTATAGTTTTTAGGGGCTTATGTGAAATATTGGTCTTGATTTTCATTATCACCTGCTAATTACCTACTGTGAAGAATGTGTTACCTGATAATGACACATTGTAAAACATTGATCAAAGCCTTCTCTGGCAAACAGAGGTAACAGTTTGAACTTCTTTGTTTTCAGTGACTGGGTTATCACCAAAGGGGGAAAATTTAGGGCTAGTTAATTTCATAACCACCATTTCCTCTCTATACTAGAATTTTATATATTTCTTTTCATTAATTATTATTTCGTATCTATAAGAGGATGAAAAGAAACCCCACCTTCAAATAGAATCACTAACAGTGTAAAGTAATTAAATAGCTATGGCCTGGGGAAAGGCTGTGTAGCTTAATTACAGCAACCAAAGTTCATCAGACCCCCTCACCATGGTTTTCACGCTTGTTGCATATTGCATATATTTATTAATAAAATAGTACATAGAGCAAGATGTTACAAGCTTGTGCCAAAAGCTCTTTTGCTGAAACACACATCCATATCCGTGGGTATCAGCTGAAAAGATGGTAGCAACAATAGAAAATTCCATCTGCTTTTAAAATTAGAGAGATCAATGGGTTCAGGTCAAAATGTGAAGACTTGTGGTTGATTGTAATTGCAAATCTGACAATAATACCATACCTAAAACACTATTAACAGAGTTTAGAATAGGGAAAAAGCTATAGTAGCATATTGGGAAACAAACAAATAAGAAAAAATTGGGGGTTTTTTTGGTGTTTATAAGGTTTATCCCAAGTTTATTATATTTTAGTCTTATGAATTATCCAGTTACTATAGGTATAGCTGTTTCAACAATAACTGTTTTGGAGAAACAAAAATAAGCCAGAAAAAGAATTGCTGAATGTGTAATTTTTATCAATTTGCAAATTACCAAAATGTTAGAATAAACGGTAATCCCAAACCAGAATAAACCGCAGAGTTATTTGAATGGAAAAAAAAAAAAAAAATCAAATTCTTCTTCCCTGGATATCATTGGCTTCTAGTACACTGCTGCCATCATGTGGGTAGGTGTGTGTATTGCAGGATTAGTCATACTAAAGCTAAATTGCTCAAATAAACTCTGGAGGGGAGAATGCTTGTGAAGTCTAGATATTTGTATTTTTTGGTGTTTATATACCTGGGTTCTGAGAAAAATCTATGAATCATATTGTTTTACTTTTGCATTTCTCTCTAGGTTTGACTCTTTTCTGGAAAGTAATTTTATTTTCATCTCATGCAACCTTAATGTTACCAAACTATCTATCCTTATAGTCTTCATTATTTTTCCCAGCCAGGAGTAAGTTTATGTCCATCAGTCTTTCTCTCCCTCCTCTATAATTTGTGACCACTCATAATAGTTTCATATATCTAGATACATCAACTTCTTTCCAGTTAAAATAATCTAGGTCAGTGATTCTCAATTGCTCTCCTACCTTAACATGCATCATTATGGAAGACTTGTTGAAATTCAGTTTGCTTGGCCCTCACCGAGGATTTCTGATTCTGTAGGTCTGAGATGGTGCCTGAGAATTTGCATTTCCACAATTTCACAAATGATACTAATGCTACAGGTCTGAGGATCATATATTGAGATTCTTTGCTTTAGAATATTGGACTATTTCCCAACAGGAGTCACAATTTTGGACAATATTTTTGGTAACAGAATTTTCTAATTCCTTTAGGCATTGCTTTAAGCTGAAAATGGTATGGATGCTTAAAGTCTAGATTTTTTTTTTGTCTCCACTTTTTTTTTTAATTCAGGTCTTTATTTTTTTTTTAAGATTTTTATTTATTTATTTGACAGAGAAATCACAAGTAGGCAGAGAGGCAGGCAGAGAAAGAGGAGGAAGCAGGCTTCCTGCTGAGCAGAGATCCCAATACAGGCCTGGATCCCAGGACCCTGAGATCATGACCTGAGCCAAAGGCAGAGGCTTTAACCCACTGAGCCACCCAGGTGCCCTTGTCTCCACTTTCTAATCAAATCTGACTTCTTTCAATTTCCTGTGCCAAACAAGCTTTTCCTGACACAGGAGGAAGGGAACAAGCTGACTCTTGATTAAAATGTCTTCTTTGCCCTAGTAACCTTCAGATTTGAGGTCAATTAATACTACCACAGGAATAGTTTTGCTTACCTTAACAATCAAGTTAAACTCTTCCATTACAGGAAAAAACTGACTGTCATAACATTGGTCATGACCACAGGTTTACCTCTGTTTGAGTGCTTAACTATTGCATATTTCTGTGACTAGATTGCAAGCTACAAGTGTGAACTGGTACTAGTTTTGTCTTTTATGCTTACCATCATATAATTAGTACCTAAAAGAGCTCCTGAAACACAAGAGTAACCCAATCAATTATGTATCACATATTGTGTCCACAGCTTGGGATATAAAATAATAAACAAATAATTAAAACTTACCCCTACACCTCAGCAAGTTCACAGTACACTGCAAATGATCTGTACAAGTTCAGCATAAATTACATGCTGTATTAGAGTTATAGTTCTAATATCAAATACATTGCTGTGTACATTTCTGGATAATTAGATATTTTGCAATATCTTTATGGGCAAATGCACATGCTCTGCTGTATGCATGATTACATGATATGGTTATTCAACCATTAATTTTTATTTTTTAAATTTTATTTATTTACTTGACAAAGAGCAGGAGAGCACAAACGGGGGGGGGGGTGGCAGAGGGAGCAGTAGAAGTAGGCCCCCCGCAGTGCAGGCAGCCCATGTGAGGCTCAGTCCCAGGACCCTGGGATCATGACCCAACCCGAAGACAGTTGCTGAACCAACTGAGCCACCCAGGTCCCCCTCAACTACTAATTTTTAAAATATTTATATGAGTATGATACCTTTCAAATAATACAATTGCACTGTTAAATTTATACTTTTCTTCTACTTAGCTCATTAGTTATTTATCCCATTGGGGAAGGTATATTAAGTAGCAGAGATTCAGATAATAAGGGCATGTAAATTTGCTCTTAAAATTTTAAATGTTGTTCTTAATGACAGATAACACAAATAAGTTATTTCGCCTTTTCTTCAAGTGAACATAAAAAAAACCACCATGTCTTCTGTAAAACAAAAAATAAAAGTAAAGTTCTGAAATTCTTGGTTTGATGCATATTTACAGGAAATGTAAAATACAGACATAACAAATCAATCCTATTGCAATTTACCCTGCTTCTTGCCATTGTGGAGCAACTAGATCTTCCAAAGATTATCTTGGGGTTGATATATTTTAAGTTATTCTAGATGCTGCTTTGCTAGCTAATATCAAAATTTAACTCATTCTTCACTATAAACACACACATATAAGACAAATACTCAACTCTCAGGATTTTCATTTTTCAATGCAGGCATCACAATTTATCCCCAAGTCATTAAGACAGTAAATCATCTTTCTGCAAGTGTCCAACCAAAAAAGGAAACTTGCAAAAGACATAATTTACTGGCTTGTGGGCATAAAACTAATCTAGAAAGCTTATATATATACATATATGCATTTTTTTATGAAACTGATAAATAAAATATCTCATACAATTATATGATATTAAAGCAATAATTTTACTTCAGAGAAATCTGGTGAAAAAGTGGACCAGCTATTCAATTGCAGAAATATTCCTAAAAGCCATGTCTTTAAATTTATAGCTCTCTGCAATTTTGCTAACATGATGGCACTTCTACAACTATTTATTTCATTCTTCTGACCAAATCCCTGAGATATTCTGAAAATGTTTATCTTTTACACTTATGTAAAATAAAATGAGTAGTTTTGAGATAGATTAACAATTCCTTAGAAGCAGTAAAAAATACTGTATTGAACTTTTTAATAAAGATTTATTTATTTATTTTAGAAAGAGATTGAGCACATGTTGGGGAGGAACACAGGAAGGGGAAGCGGAAAACAGAAGCAGACCCTGCTCTGAGTGTGGAACCCAAAGTGGGGCTCGATCTCACTACCTATGAGATTATAACCTGAGCAGAAACCAAAAGACAGATGCTTAACTGACTGTGCCCCCAGGTGCCCCTGAACTTCTTTTATTAAGGGAAATTTACTTTCTATTCCATCTTCTCTAAGCTAGCCAGAAGCACATTGAGGATTTATATGAGACCATCACTTCATCCTTATACAGTTATAAACCAACTTATAAAATTACATGATAATCTGTTTTGTTTTGTTTTTTTTCAGTCAGACAGCAGGACCATTCAAAATTTTCAAGGAAGTTCTATGTAGAAATGTTGAAATCACAAAATAAAACAATATCTATATTAATTTATTTTTTCTTTGTACTCAAACACATATTCTCCATTGTCTCAGTAATGCCTACATTAATAAGAAATATTAGAGGCTTTACATGCTTTTAGATTTCAAAAATTAGTTCAGATGTTTGGAACTAATGCTTTTAGACTTTTTGATTAGTTTCTTGCAACTTATGCATGGGATTGATATCTTCAGACAAACCAGAAGCGTAGTGCCTTAAACATTTCTCCATTGAGAGGTGATCTTTCAAAATCCTGTTATCCTCTCCACTGACCTGAGAAACCTGTTTACAGTACTGAATTCAACAGGGAGAGTGAATTAATAGACTATATATATATTTTTTTCTTTTTGGAGTGCAGTTTAAGTCCCATTTTGGAGTGCAGTTTAAGTCCCATTTTCTAGACACTGGATTATTTATTGGTGACTTTAGATTTTCATTTGATGACATAATAGTTTGAAAATTCATCTTCATCCATTTTAAATATCTGATTTAAGTTACATATACAACACAATGTTGGAAAAAAATGGAATGCTTAATAATTGCATTAAGTTATTCTGTTATATTTAGAGATTGTTTTAATTTAGAGACAGTTTTAGCATCCATTTTAATAGTTTTGTAAATTTTCTGAATTTACCATTCTTTAAAAAATGACACTTGTTTAATTGGATTAATTATGATAGTAGAAATCTAGGAGCAAATGCTAGGACATGTTTAGGAGAATATGAAATCCCCTTATACATAATATGTATTAAGTACAAATAGCTGAAAGTATCATCTTCATTATCAATGCCTTGAAATAACCAAAGTTAATACTTTATATCATGGATTAAGAATTTTTCTAAGAAATCATATTTTTTAATGAATAGGGATAGTATGCCTTATACTGTTTTACAACATGATTTTTCCCCTAAAAATTAATTAACATAGAATGTGCAACACCAAGTGTGATCCCTAATATAAACATGTGAACCTGGGTGATAATGGTATGTTAGTGTCTTTCATCTATTATAATAAATGGACTACTTAGGATGTTGATATGGGGAGTGCATGTGTGGACAGGGGGAGTATACAAAAACTCTCTGCACTTTCCACTCAATTTTGCTGTGAACCTAAAAATGCTCTCAAAAAATAAAATCTATTGAGTGAGAAAGAGATCATCCTGTGTCTAATAAATATACATTATATTATTATAATAGCAACTGTTTAGTTTATTTAAATACACTTGTTTGTGTATATACATGCATTGTGGCAGTGAACATACTTATATTTAAGATAAATTCCCAGACAGAACTGTTGAGTCACAGAACCACATATTTGAAATATTTTTATTCATATTATTTCATGCCTTCTATAATGTTTAGTTTGAGTTCATTTTTGTCTTAATGTAAAACTTATGAGATTTTATGGTTATTTTAATTTGTACTATTATCATTATTTATGAGATTGACCACATTTTTATACATTTCATTCATTAATTTATTCCTTCTTTCAACTAAAATTTCTAGCACTAATATATGGCTGGCAATATATGAGGCCCTGTGTAGTCAGTCAAAACAAAAGCAACATAAACCCCTGCCCATGGAACTTCTCTATTTTTTAAAGATTTGTTTAGTTAGAGAGAGAGTGAGTGGGGGGAGGAGCAGAGGGAAAGAACCTTTAAGTAGACTCCCTGCTGAGCATGGTGCCCCACATAGGGCTCCATGCAGGACTCCATCTCACCACCTATGAGATCATGACCTAAGCCAAATCCAAGAGACAGATGCTTTACCAGCTGAGCCACCCAGGCACTCCAGAACTTATGTTATAAAAACAGAGAAACAATTTACAAAATGAATAAGCAAAATATATAGTATGCTAGTTATTGGTAAATGCAAGACAAAAATGTAGTATGCAAGAGAATACTTGGATATGTGCATGGTTGTTGCAATTTTACATAAGATGTTTAGAGAAAATTTATGGAGTATATGACATTCGAATAGAGATTTAAGTGGTCTAGTGACTAGATCCAGGATGATAATGACAGAAGTGGTAAGAAGTATTCATATTTTGTTTAAAGGTAAGCCAATGAGATTTGTTGACAAATGGTTAAGGACATGAAGTTTAAAAGAAAGAGAAATAAAGGATAACATAAAGGTCAAGCAGCTGAAGGGTAAAGTGACTATTTAATGAGGAAGGAGTTGGTGAAAAAAGTATGTGAAAAAAATGAATTTAGATATATTATATTCTAATACCTATTAGACACTGACTGGAAATGTTATCAAGTCACTTAGTCTTCATGTCAGTGAGAGGTAGTCTAGACTGAAGATAAACAGTTGGATAGTCTTAGCATACCAACAACAATTAGAACCATGGGGCTCTATGAAGACAGAAAGGGACCAAACATGAAGGAGAGAAAAATAGCAAGGACTGTAGCATACTAGGATGCTACAACTTTTAGAAATTGGAAAAATATTGAATATGGAGAAATAGCAAAATAAAATAGGCAGCTATTTAATCTATCTGTATAATAATATAGTGTTTCATGAATGAGGGAATGATTAGCTAGATCAAATGCTGCTAGTGAGAACTGGCCACTAGACTTAATGTTCATAAGCAGATTCATTGAAGAAATGAGAACAAAAGCCTGACTAGGATGGGTCAAAGTGATAAAGTCAGAGAGGAACTAGAGAATAGTTAGTACAGGGGTGCCTGGGTGGCTCAGTCAGTTAAGCGCCTTCTTTTAGCTCAGGTCATGATCCCAGGGTGGTGTCAGGCACCCTGTTCAGCGGGGAGCCCACCTCTCCATCCCGCCTGCTCCCTCCCCACTTCTCCCTTTCCTCCCCACTGGTGCTTTTTCTTGCTCTTTATCTCTCTCTCTCTCAAATAAATAAATAAAAATCTTTAAAAGTGAAAAATAAAATAAAATAAAGAGAATAGTAAGTATAGATAATTCTTTTCCAAAGATTTTATACAGAAGAAACAAGACTAATGGAACAGTATCTGGACCAAAGGATATGAGATTTTATATTGTTTAATTTGTATTTAAATACAAATTAGTTAACATACAGTGCAGTATTGATTTCAGGAGTAGGGAACTGCGATTTTAAGAAAGCACTTTCAATATGAGAGAGATTATAATATATTTGTATGGTGATGGGTATAATCAGCTGGGTTGAAGAGGATCGATCGAGAGGAGAATTAGGACCATTGAACAAAAGCTGATAAATGGCATTATCTAGGAAGTATATATATTCTTTCTTACACCCAGTAATTTCAAGTGTGTGTGTGTGTGTGTGTGTGTGTGTGTGAGAAAGAGAGAGAGAGAAAAAAAGAGAGAAGCAACAACAAAAAGAAAGCTAGAAACAACCTAAATTTCCATTCAATAGAAGAAGGGATGAAAAAAATTGAAAAAAATTGTCATGTATTCATGAGCAGTGGAATACATAAAGAAAATGAAAAATGGACAGATTGCTGTTACATGCATCATCATGGGTGAATTTCAAAATCACAGGTTTGAGTAAAACTCTAAGTTGTTGAAATATACACAGAATGCAAATTCATTTATAGCAATGTAAAAGACAAACAAGCCAAACTAAATCATAGATGTCTTACTAATATATACAGTGGTACTTATAGAGTAAAAAAAAAGAGGGGGGAAATAATTTTCATAAAATTCAGAATAATGATAGCTTTTGACAGGGAGGCAGTTACACCAGGGAAGGGTCCATGAGCTGTTGAAGTATCTGATTATGTCACATTTATTTATCTTGGTGCAAATATATAAACATACATTTTATTATTATTCTTCAAATTGGACTTATATATCACTTGTATAATATTTTCTATTTTACTTCTTAAATTTCTTGATATAAATGTATTTCTGGTACATTAAGAGAATTTTCTGCCTTATATCAAGACTCTCTTGAGCGATGTTATTTGATATATTCTGACATCTGGCAAAGTTGGTCATAGTTGTTTCCTCCTTTAATTCAGAAAGTTCTCTTTCCCTTTACTCAGTTATCTCACAGGGTTTTTTTTTTTTTTTCTTATTTTATTGTTGCATCTCTAATTTCATTGATATCATGAAGTAGGTGGTATCCAAGATAGCTTCAGTTTTTCCAAAGTAATTTTTAAAGCTATTAATACTCTCCCCAAATCACTTTGTATACTAAGTTTATCCCCTTACTTTCCAATTATTTTTGGTATTCCATGCTTTATGTTTGTTCTTTGCTATTGTTGCTCTCTTTATTTATCCTGGAATATCCTGGAATACTGCCTTTTCTTAGTCTGGTCCAGAGTCGTACTAAATTACTGTTAATGAATTTCTATTATGCTCTTTTGCTATTCATGGATTAGAATTTCCTCCTATTCTTCCCCCAAATAATTATAAATTCATAACTAAATTTTTATTTTAAAAAAGAAAATAATACACATAAAGCAAAATCTACTTCTTTAATAGTTGTCCCCTTGCCAAGGAGATGCTAATAGCTTCTCTCAAAATTATTTACTAATAGATTATAAATCTAATCAAGTTGAATAAGAAATTATTTTTCAAAATTGGTGACTGAATTCCCAAAACTATTCTCCTTGTTTCTCTTTCTGTTTTAAGATATATAATGTTATTTTCTGTTAATATTGAAACTTTATTTCTCTCACTGTAATGATTAACACTTTGATTTTTGTTTCATGCTTCAATTCCTTGGTAACAAGAATGCAGATAGAGCCTATCTTTGTTCTATCTACCATTTTAATAATTAGTCATGATATTGGCAATTGGCTTAAAATGGTTAATTTGGTCATTATAATATAGTGACAATGATGATGATGAAGATGACAGCAACATTTATTGAAAATCCCCAACAGTATATCATAATTTTACGTGCATTATCTCACTTCATCTTTTTAACAAACACAATGGCATAAAGCAGAAACTAAATTTGAGGCCCAGTCAGAATCATTCTGCTCGTCAGTGGTAGAGGTGATATTCAAACAGTCTGTATGAGACAAATTGCTCATGATCTTACTTAGTTACTATGGTATTTATCTCATATTAGTTTTTAAAGGTCCAGAACTTATTAGAATAGAGAATCAACTTACAAAACAAGTTTATTTTAGGCACAATAAGATGGTAATGTTTCAAATAGCATGGAATAAAAGGTATATAGATTATTTTTTTAAATAAGAGCAAGATTAGTTGAACTTTCCTTCTTCACCATTTATTTTCTTCTTTTTTCTGTTTCTGTTTCATGTCTGGCTCACTTAAATTATACTTCCACAAAACAGAGTTGTAAACCTGGGACAGATGAAGTCTATAACCTTTGAGCTAAGTTCATTGCCTTGCCTTGGAGCCATTGAACGTTTGACGTACAATACGTACCTGTATTTTGGTTACACTACATGGTCACTTAAAGGTCTAGGTTTGTTTTATTTTTGTGTGAAAGTTGTACTAGGGTTCTTCTCTTGCAAATAGTCAAACTTTAATCTTCTCCTTCATCCCACTAATTTAATACTTTTTCTCATGGAACCAGAATGTATTTATTTATATCCCACACCATTTCTTGGTTAGAAAGCAAGGCAGAGTCAACAAAACCCAGCTACCTTTCCCAGCACCCTCGCAGGCAATTGGAATAAATTAGTTGAGCTTTGTATAATTTCCCTAATAACGTTCTTGATGATGCCTGTTGGTTACTTTTTAAACTAGTTTGTTCCTGAACATTTACACCTAGGAAGAGCACAGTATCATCCATAATAGACAGAAGAGTAGATCCAAGCAGGACTGGTTTAAAGCCAAAGCAAACACAAAGATTTATTTTGTGTTGAAGTACAAAAACACCAGGGAAGCTAATTTACTTCCAAAAGCAAAAATAAAAATAAGCCAGAGAAGATAGCCAGTGGTGGATGAGGTGAGATGAGAGACCATAATTTTAGGAGATTGACACAACTGAAGTTCAAACACAGCTATGCCAGTATCAGTTTTGTGGTTGTTTTTTTTGTTTGTTTGTTTGTTTGTTTTTTGTTTTTTAGAAAATTACTTGAATTCTAAGTCAAACTTCTTGTTTAAATGGAGGACAAGTCAACGTTGATAATAGTATTTGGATGAGATATCGATATAAAACACTAGCAAATATCTAGCACATAGTACATAGTAAGTCATAATTAAGTGATGTCTTTTATAATTAACAAGTGTGCATACTTGTAATAGATCTGCAAGGCATACACAATGAAATGGAATTGTGAGACCATTACAATGAAAACAAGAGAGGCTGAAGCTGCAGTGACAGCAGTGGCAGGGGCAATGGCGAACATCCAGCTGTCTCACAGCTCCATGGGATGCACATTGTCCCTGTGGTACCCTACTGGCTGCACCTCACCTGCCTTGCTCAGGCTTGGTTCCCTAGCTTTCTTACTTGTTCTATCTATGGTTGACCTGAAACCCTTCCAAAAAAGCCTTTTTCTGTTTAACGTTTTCTCTGTTATTTGTAACTGAGAGATTAGTATAGAAATTGAAGTGATTTCTAGGAACAGACCTCCAATGACATAGAGAAATCTGGGCTTTGTGTCTGGCATGTTTTGGACTGAAGGTAATGAACAACCAAATCAGCATTAAAGATAGAGATGTGTAATTCTGCACCATACATAGGGGAATCTGACATAAACTGCCCACTGAAAAAAAAAGTCTTTGGTATCTGAGTGGCAATTAATCAGTACGAAAGATAGGAGGAAACTGTTGGGACCTCCTGGCGCCTGCTAATTTGCGGCCATTAGTGGAAGCCGGCTGGGGGTGGCCTCTTGGGCTTCTACGGGATACTTCCCCGTACTTGACCTAGCTGAATCTTCCCGCCCTCAGCTCTTAGCCCTCGGGCAGACTTGGCGAATTTAGCCCCACCCAGCGGTCCGGCCTGAAATCTGCCTAAGGCCTTAGTGATAGCCACTAATGAGCTCCTATTGGCCCCTCCTACTTCTTTTACTCCCTCCTTTCCTCTCTATATAACTGTGTCTCTGATACAATAAAGCTGAGATTGCTGCGCCTTCACGGCTGACTCAACTCCCGGCTCGGTGTGGTTTCTTTCCCGGTTTTAGGGGGTGGCTGGGCTGTGGACACTTACCATCTCACTCAGCCCCCAGAGGATAACAGGCTGGTCCAGTTATCCCTGCCCCGCACCGGTGTTGCGGAGAGAGCAACAGAAACTAAAACGATCATTTCCCATCATTTCCATCACATTTTATAAGAACAACAGCAGCAGAAACCTAAATTCTCAGTGAAGGTAGAGATTGAAACAGAAGATCATCCTGGGCTCTTTTTTTTTTTTTTTTTTTCTGGGCTCCCTTTAAAAAGACTTAAAGAGTCTCAGTAAAAGAGGCTAACACTGGAGTGCTGTGGTCCTGGGTGGCTCGGTGGTTAAGTGCCTGATTCTTGATTTAGCTTAGGTCATGAACTCAGGGTTGTGAAATCAAGACTCACATTGAGCTCTCCCTGCTCAGTATGGAGTCTGCTTAAGATTCTCTCTCTGCCTCTCCCTCTACCCTCCCCCACTCTCGTGTGTGTGCACACTTGCCTTCTCTCCAATAAATAAATAAATCTTAAAAACAGAAAATTAAAATAAAATTATTCCCCAACCTCATTAGATCTCTTATGTGAAATGTAAGACATTTGTGGAGAGGGAATTAAATACTGATTATTGAAAATGGGATGTATAGGAGATTAAAGAGACTTGAAGTATTTTGAAACTCAAATTAGTTTATCCTTCCTCTCTGAAAGATTATTCTACTGACTTGAAGATTCTGTGACAACCTTGGCTAATGGGGTTTCCTTGAAAAGAGAAGCTATCTCTCCTAATGTCTCCCATTCTCCACAATTCTTTGTCTCTAGCCGGTAACTCCAGATTCCAGCACTTATCCAGAGGAACATTTTTTTTAAAAATAATAATAAAAACATTGAAAGAAGTAGGGATTAGGCAAAATAAATAAAGGGGACTAAGATATACCAACATCATGTTATAAAGTAAAAGAGTCAGGAAGGAGTAAAGTACAGCATAGGGAATATAATTAAGAAAATTGTAATTTTGTAATTGATTATACAATTACAACAAATACAACAAAATTGTAACTTTGTATAGTAAGACATGGTAACTAGAGTTATCAAGGTAATCATTTCATAATGTATATAAGTGTCAAATCACTGTAAACCAATATAATATATATCAACTATACTTCAATAATGATAACTAATAATAACTTAGAAGGTAAATTCCTATATCTCTAAAATACTTGCCAACATTCCATGGGATATAATTCAGGATGGATTCTGAGGGTGCGGGGTCAATGAAAAACTGTTAGAAAAATAATCTCAGAGACAGACAGATTCAGATTTCGCAATGCTTTTGCCTGGAATAGAACTAAAACTCCAGCCGTATGGAAGTAAAAGGCCAGATCTATCAGGGCCATGGAAGTGACATCAGCAGCAGCAGCAACAACAAGCATTGCCATTCTAAGTTGTATGCTCCTGTTTGTTCTGTCCTCCTGCCTTGTCCTTCAGGCTCCTTCCTGAACCCAGTCACCAGCCTTCCCACTGATTCTGTGACCTACCTGGATAGACTTCTCATATGGTTTTTTTTTTGGCCTAAGTTAACAAGAGTATATATCAGACTAGTATAGTAAATATCAATGATTTTAATCTCTGTTACTAATTCTTGGAATAGTGTCACATAAATATGATGAATAAAATTTCTAATAATGCAATCAAGATGCATTTCAAGTTTGTTAGTATGTAAATGAATTCTAATAAATAGATTGTGGTATTGGTCTTACCTAAATATTTAGCCAAGAAAAAATATTCTGTTACCAGTGTTAATCTCTTACCTCTCTTCAGTTATTATAAAATTAAATTCAGAATTTATTTGCATGGTTATAATTTTTATTATAA
The DNA here is from genome assembly GCA_004023965.1 of Spilogale gracilis. NCBI lineage: Eukaryota > Metazoa > Chordata > Mammalia > Carnivora > Mephitidae > Spilogale > Spilogale gracilis. The sequence goes on along the minus strand of PITA01013418.1, from coordinate 38,387 downwards.
TTTTAATTTTTTTTGCTTTTATTTTATTATAATGATAAATAATTTTTACAGATAACAAATTTTTAATATAACAAAATTTACCATCTTAACCATTTTAAGTGTACAGTTTAGTAGTATTAAGTATATTCACATTGTGAAACAGAGATCCAGAACATTTTACCGTGCAAACCTGAACCTCTATAGCCATTAGACAAAACTATCCATTTTCCCTGTTCCCAGGCCCTGGTAACCTCCATTCTACTTTCTAAGAATTGATTGCTTTAGTCACCTCTTATAAGAAGAGTTATACAGAGTTTGTCTTTTATGACTGTCTCACTTTACTTAATATGTCCTCAAGATTCACCCATATTATATCGTGTGAAAGGAGTTCCTTCTTTTTAATTGATTATAATTTTTAATAATAATGAAAGTTTTTCAGCCTCAGTGCCCTATAATATAAAGAGGAGACACTGCCTAACACTAGACAAAATATTTTGAGTTCCATGTGGTACCCTAAAAAATGTGGTTAGCAATTTGTTCAGTCCTTAATTTCCTAGTTATCCATTAAAACATTCTGCAAATACTTAATCACCAGAATCATAATTTCAATCTGAAGTTAGCAATCACAAATTTTAATATAAAAATCTTTAGGTGTTCTGATATTGATTCCAGTGTGTGTGTGTGTGTACACTTCTGACCAACTGGCTATAAATTAGAAGTTCCCACAGTCCTCCTTGGTTTCAATTAATTTTGCTGAAAACCCATTTGCTCACTAAATTACCATTTTATTATGAAAACATATAATTCAGAAATAGCCAGATGGTAGAGATGCATAAGGCGAAGTATGGGAAAAGGGCTAGGTATAGGGAAAAGTGTAGAGGTTTCATGACCATTCTCCCCACATCTCCAAGTGTTTACCACCTAGAAAATTTTCAAACCTTTTTTTTTTAATGGAGCCTTCCCTCCATGACTGGTTAACTCTTTGGCCACTGGTAATTCACTCAACCTCTAGCCCCACTCCCCTCTTGCCTCCTAGGAGGTCAAAGAGTGGGACAGAAAGTACAAACCCCCATCATGTTGTTGATTCCCCTGGCAACCTCACCTCCTTCGGTGGGGTCCAAAATCACTCATTAATATAACAAAAGACACCTTTGTGTCTCTACTATTTAAGACATTCTAACCTAAGGGTATGGGGAGCTCTGCCGGAAATGGAAACAAAGACCAGATACATATTTCTTATTATAAATCACAATATCACAGGAAATAAAGCTTCCAACTTTGGCACAAATTAAAATAGGGTTTATCTGACTACACTACATTAAGAAATTTGAAGTCACTTTTTTATACTATTAACTGAGAGAGTAATATATATTAAAATGCATTTAAATAGTGAAATTTTTGTTAATGTTATTAATAACCCTAATAATATTTTCAAAACAAAGATTTCAATGCCATGAACATTTCTATTGCTTTAACTTTTTTAAAAAATCTTAAGAATGTACCTTATGTAATATTGCTTATTCTACTCAAAACTTATTACATCATACTGTTTTTTTTCTCTTGCACTTATTACTATCTAAAACTGTATTTTTTAAACTTGTTTAATTTTTGATTTTAGCTTAACAGGCAAACCTCCATTGAGCAAAGATTTTGCAGTCATTCTTGTTACTATCAACCCACCTAGATAAATACTTAAAACAAAGTATTAGATGAACTCCTACTGAATTTGTAATGCTTTTGGTCCAAAAGAAACATAGACTCCCATTCTGAATTTTCTAGCTCCATGACTTTCCTTGTTGAGTCTCCATTTGCTCAAACTAAAGATAATGATATTTCATTTCAGCATGTTACAATTATAAAATTAGATAATGTCTAAAAAAAGACAGACAAATATGTGTCCAACTTATAGTAATTATCTTCTTTCTTTAAACTATTGCATTCATTAACTCCATGATATTACATTCCTGTTAGTATTAATAATGAATATGGAGAATAAAATTAGCACCTAAAATGCAGTAGGTTAATGAACTCATTTTTTATGTTATTGTATTCTATATATTTCAGTTAATTGACCACTAGTTAACTGATTCACTAGATAAATGACATCATTCCCCTGGTAAAGTATATCAGTTGATAACCACAGTAAACTAATGCTCATGGTTAAGATTTTTCTATACCTTTGCATTTCCTTCTTCTAGTAATTCAATTTGCATGCCCAGCAAGAGTCATTAGTTTATGAAAATTATCCTATTATTACATCACATAAGTTAAATATTAAATACACCAGTGAAATTTAATCAGTGATATATAACTGCAATTACTTTTAATGGTCCAGTTAAATTTAAATTGATGGTTTTGAAAACTCCAAATGCAGGCAGTTGTTAAAAAATTAGGCTGCCAAATTTGATGTGGTAAGACAGTCAATATTGAATTGAGGGGGGATCACAAAATTTAAAGCGTTATATGTTTAAATATTTTTCTCAAGTATTCTCAATTCTCATTCCACTAATAAGAAACAAATATTTGAAATTTTATACAATGTATTGTGCATATGGGTTAGGCAAAAAAGCTTTTTTTTTTTAACCTGAACTCAAAGAAAGGACCTTGGATTTACAAAAATTAATAATCATTTAGATGGCTTTATTTTAAGTGAAATATTTAATTCATACATATCTTATATTTTATAAGTTTCCATGTAATCAACCTTTTCAAATATACAGCAGCTATCTATGCAGTAACATGGATGAACATGTCCTTCAGCTTAGGCTGGGAGGTCTTATATTTTGAGTAAATAATAGCTGGATCAGTTCTGACATAATGTAGTAAAATGAACATGGACTTTGAAGTAGTAGACCTAACTCTGACTCTGAAAGTTTTGAGTAGACATAATTCTGAACTTCCTGAGCTTCATGGTTTGTTTAGGTTTTTTTCAGTTATAAGATGTTGGTTGCAACAATCTTAAAATGTTACCATGAAATTTAAAAGAGATAGTTTTGAAATTGACTGTCAGTGGCAGCCACATAAGAACAGGTCTTTAGCAAAGTTTGTTTATTCAAATTGACATGTATTTAATTCTTGGAGTTATTTAATTATAATTCTTACAGTTTTCTCTATTGCCATCTCCTTAAGTAATAATTTACAGGTTTCTTTTTTAATGCAAAATGTAAAATTTTAAGCCATAAATGGAATACTGTACATGCTTTCCTTCCTTCTCTTTTAGAGAATATATATAATTCCATATGCTGTTTTAAATGTCACATGACAATGTTCCATAGTTGTTTATAGGAAATATTTTTAAACCACCACTCTGAACAATCTTCACAAAAAGTGCTTACATATTTTGGAAGTAAAATGGAAACTTGTTTTCATTTTATTTATGGCATCTTGATAATTAATTATTTCCAAATTCACTAAAGAAATTTCTTTTTCCCTAAGGTTGAGGTGTTCCTTTAGCAACACTGCAGGAAAGAGAGAATCTGTGATTTTTCTCTATTTGCTGGTAATTATAAGCAGGAGGTAGTCACAGCTCAACTACTTGTAGATGTGTGTGTGCCTGGTTTGGGGAGAAGGATTACTTGGAGGAGAAATACTGAACTATTATCTGTATAAGAAAATGCCACCCAGTACAAATCTAAATGTGTTTCAATTAAGCCAAGTAATTAGATTTTGGAATGTATCCAGTGAACTTCCGCTAAGTAATCTAACCATGAAACTCAATGGCACATCCAAAAAGGACGTATAAATCTGATAAATAAAAAATAAAACAGAATAGAAAACGTGCAGCAAATGCACCTGTGACAAATGTTCTCTAGGACTAAAGAAATAAAACAGGTTTTCCAGATTATTCACAGCATATCTTCTAATCAGCTTTACAATGGAATCATACTTAATGAAAAATAACATTGAGAAGTTTCATGATTTCATAAGTAAAACTATGCCTCTCTAAAATGAAATGGCCTTTACCATTTGTTTCCACTGTATGGTGGAACACAAGTTCTCACTAAATTATGCTGTCTCTTTTTGAATAGCATTTTTTTCAGTTATAGAAATAAGATCAGTCACTTTTCTTGATATTAGATTAGGTGACAAAAATATGGAAACATTTATATACTTATAATTATAAAAATTGAAATTATTAAGTTTATAAATCAGTGTTTCTTTGAGTTTAGAAAATAATTGTAGACAGTCCAGATACTTTGATTTAATATCACATTTCTAAGAAGTAAAACAGTAAACATCTCTGTAAATCATAAAATAAGAGCTATTATATAAACCATTCTTTCAAACTTTTCAACATTGAAAATGTCTCAAACTGTGTTTACCCTCATGTTTTTACCTGCATTTTGCTGTATCTTCTCACATTTATTGTCTTTTTTTTTCTACTTTTGGTCTTCTAAGGAGTGAATATAATAGAGTCAAAAGGTTGTGTATATATTTAATCACCCTCTTCCAAATATCTCATGTTGTGCCATTCTAAACTATAAAAGGGAATCAATATTGGCAATGATGAGAATTGTTCAACAAAATAATATCCTGTTGATTGTTACAGCCCAGTGGTCACAGTCATAATAGAATGTAAGTGCCACCTGTGTGTTTAAGAGGACACGTGAGACCATTCAAATGAAAGTACCTCCTAATCAAGAAAGATAGCTCTTCCATGCTTGTGGACAATGCACTCCTAGGGGTTACAGAGGATCTCTGGATATTTTCTCCGTAGACACATAATAATCCCAGAAGATGCCCTGTTATTTTTCTGTGTTTCTCTCAGAAACAGGGAAGATGTGTCAGAGCCAGCAATACACAAAATGCCACTGTAAAATGGTACCTTGTGCTTTTAGAGGTTTGTGAAGAAATGCGGAGTGAGAGGAATGGAGATGATATTTATCATTTGTATAGTGCTGTGGAGCATGCTTTTACACTCTGAAAGGCCAGAAAGGGGAAAAAAAAATCAGGTAGAATGAGAAAGAAAAGTGAGCGTAAAAGCATTGCACATGGCTATTGTAGATATTACTTAGCAAAATGTTTTATTTTTCTTAATAAAAAGATAATGGATAATCTGACACAAAGCTCCAAAACAAAAATAATTGTGGACCATGTAGTTATGTAAGACTGACTTCTGAGAGTACTATATGAGCTAAAGGAATAGAAAAAAAATATTTATGGCCTTCTAGCAGGTCACTGTACCAGTCCTTTCTGTCTAACCTCTAACTGGAAATAGATAGTTATAACATTATGAAACTTCTGTCTAGAAAGCTCTCTCAGTTGGTTCACTGTACCCCAAAAGTACCTGACTCTTTCTATGTCTCATAACTGGAACTGAAGGAACTCTCTGGTCCCTGCATGTCCATTATTTAACATTACTGAGAACCAAGAAATTCTTATTGAGAAACAGGATTCCTTCTCCTGCAATAATACTGCAAATCTCTCACCTTTCTTGACCTGCAAGCTCTGAAGGCCAAGAAGTTCAAGGGCAAGTTCTAAGTCAGAACCATGGACCACATCCATCAGGACACAAAGTCTCCTCCAGGTTTACCTCTTTTGTTCAACAAGAATGGACAGCAGCTTGGAGGAATTCAAACTCAACAGCTCAATGTGCACTGATGCTGTTAACATCTATTTTTATTCTACAAAGAACCCACCATTTGGTGTCCAAATGCCTGTGTTTACATATTAAGTCTAGGACTCGCCGCTCATGTAACTTTGTGATTTCAATGACAAGTTCCTCTCCTAAAAAGAGGGAGTTGGTTTAGTGATAATTAGTCCCAGCCCTAGATTCTTGATGAGAACTTACTGTGGACATCGAGGTCAAATGAATATGAGAAAAACACTCTCCTGTTGGTCATAATCCACATTTGTCTCAGGTCTACTGTCTTTTTCAAACTCAAACTCTAAAGCTTGGAGAGGTGGAAGCAATCACTATGTCCCATAAGTTTCTGCCATTATTTTTATATTCGCCTTAATATTTTTAACTGATTTTCATCTTGGGACAATTTCCCTGGTAAAGAAGACCTTAACAATCTAGAGCTGTGCATGAAGAGATGGAAGGGAATTTGAAGGGTGAGAGGTGACTATTCCCTCATTTCAAATGGTCTTCATTAATACTGCATTTATGTTTATCCACAAATTCCCCTGATCCAACTCATGGATTTGAAAGAAACCTTGATCTAAATCACTGCAATCCATTTCCATGTGGTTTTTCAAGGACATATCCAAATTCAAAGTAGCAGAAAATGGCAGTTGCTGAGGAATCACCTTATTAAGAAGGGTACAATGCACATGTGAAAAGAAATAATTACATCACATATTTTACATATCATAAATTCAACCATTTCAAGTGAAAAAAAATACTTTAATATTTTTGATCATGTTCACCAAGTTGTTCATCACCATAAGTCAGTTTTAGAGCATTTTATCACCTAATAATTTCCCTCATGTGTATTTACTACAAATCCCCATCTACCTCAATTACAAAGCAACCACTAATTTATTTATTGTCTCTATAGATTAGACACGAATACTTTGAATACCATTCTTAAATATTTTAAACAACTGAGATCATTTAAGAGTATAAAGGAGGAGAATAATGTGTTTCAGATACGTGTCTCAGGAAATTCTCAAATACCGTGGGAGTGAGTGATTAAAAATGAAAGTTTGGACATTAGGTGACTGGTTATATGCATGTTGTAATAATCCAGCTACAGGTGTGGAGGCGAAGAACTCATGGTCAGGGTTTGTCAGGGGTTGGTCCATCATATTCAGAGCACACAGCTTTGTGATATGAATTCTCTGGAACAAAGTGAACAAGAAGAATACCCAGAAAAGGGCAAATCATCAGGAAACTTTTATTCCACGTGGTTTGTGGTCCAGGGAATGAGGAGTAGATTTTTTTAAAAATGTGTGTGTTTTCTAGGCACTCTATGCATAAGAGCATAAGAGAAGAAAGTGAAGGAATTTATTTAATTGTGATTTATAAATGGCTGCACACAGCCGATAAAAGTCTATCACTGCTGAAGAGTTTACTCCACCACAGTGCAGAGGAGAGAATCCAGATAAAGATCCTAGTTACCTCAGAGAACAAAATGAGCTGACCTAGTGTGAATATTATCTTGTCTCAAAGCTGAAGCTGTTAAAAATCACACCCATCCACAGCTATTTCTGCCACAAAACCATCCAGGGATTGAGATTTACTTATTTCCTTGTATTCAAGCCTAATTTTCAAATATCTGTTAATGTGTTAATCATGTTAATGTTACTTGGACAAGATATGGCATTAATCCATTTTCATCTTTTGGCCAGTAGCAAATTAGCTAGATGTCACCAAGAAAAGAAGGCACATATGAGAAAATGGAGAACAGGCTGAACTGGTATGGCTCAGACTCTCCTGAGCAACAACGCTACCAGGAATACTGAACTGTAGGACTCCAGAAAGAGACTTTTCTCAGTCGTGACATGTACAAGTACACTAGGTACTTGGTGTTCTTACTGTGTATGCCGTTTTGGGTTTTTTTGTTTTTTTGTTTTTTTTTTCCAGAAATAAGCTTGAGTTTCTATATACTCTAAATGAAATCTGGAAGTGAAACTGTCCTGCAAATTTCTTTTCATTTGACCTGGTGTTTTCTTGTTGTTTTTCCATGATTTTCCTCTCCAAATGAGTCTACTGATTTATACACATATTCAGATTTATTGTATGGAAAGGCCCTGTGAGGGCCACAAAGAAGTGCTAAAGAATGACAACCAGAAGACATGTAAAGAAACCAGCAATCATTCCTCCCTTCCTTACTATCAAAGACCAATTTTATTCAGGGAGTAAATGGACCCAACAAAAATTTTATTATTCCGTAACTCTCCCTGTAGCTAGAAGTGTTTGTGTAACATAATTTTGTCCAAGTACACTTCATTGGGAATAACTATTTGATTATTTAGGAAGAAAAATAAAGACCTCTAAAGAGAACTAACCCAGCCAGAATATCCTCTTTTACCTTCTGCCATTCTAATTCTTTCTGCCCAGAATATGGTTGTGATACCGGGAGTGGCAGCTATCTTAAAACCTTGATGTAGTATGTATACACTAATGAAAACTAATTGAGAAGATAGAAATAATGGTCTGATAGCACCATGGTTTATCTTTCTTGTCTCATGTGAAGCAAACGAAACCTCACAGCACAAAGGAATAAGTAATTGATACATACAAAAGACTTGTGTCAATATCTAGGTGAAAAGTAAGGAGAACAAAATATTCTAAGATTAGAGCTATACATTCACATATTTAGAACTGCCAGTCTTATTGGGAACAGCAGAGATAAATAATTAGATAAAATCTGTAATAGTAGTGCAGTCATTGTGTTACAGATCACTTACTTGATTTGAGTGAATGTTTCTCAAAAGATGTAAAATCTGAGCAATGACTTGAAAATTGAGAAGTTTTCTAAGAAATCTTTGGTATGGAAGAGATTGCTGAGAAAGAGAAAGTAGACAAAGAGATGAGTTTGTGAAAAGTCAAAGTCTAATAGAAAAGTTGGAGAGAGGTGCGTGGGAAACTTTCAGTGTATCTGGATTCTGGTGTGTATCACAAAATGGTGGGAAGATGGGCAGAGTCTAAGGGCAAGGGCCAGATGTTAAAAGCAATATAGGGCATGCTGGGGGTTTATGCTTTGTCCCATGGCAAGGATTTATAAACGGGCACACAGCTGTAGGACCCCTGTTTAGTTTGAAAAGTATGAAGTTTTATAAGTTTTAAATTTGAATGTGCTTAGATGGGATGTGCCTTAGGTCCTTGCTACAGGCTCTATAACTCCCTGGTTTGTTTGGTTTTTTAAATGTTTGTTTATTCATTTTAGAGAAAGAAAGCATGAGCTGGAGGGCCAGAGGGAGAGTTAGAGAGAATCTCAAGCAGATTTCCTATTGAACACAGAGCTAGATGTGGAGCTTGATCTCACAACCCCACGATCAGGACCTGAGCCAAAACCAAGAGTCAGTTGCTTAACTGACTGAACTGCCCAGACACTCTACAACTTCTTTGAATGACAGCAAACACCCACAATATTTATGTAAGATACTTGGATTCAGAAAATATTTATGTTTTTGATCTCTTAGAGAAAAATTAAACCAAGTTCTAAAGTCCCTGAGGAAGATAGGAAAGCTTGAAGATGCTGAGATGTAGTAAAGAATACAGGTGTACAAGAATTCATGGAAGAGACTTCAAATAAGGAAAGGCTTGATTTCATAAACAGTAAAACAATCATAAGTGCCAGGAGGAGATGAAAGATGTTTAAAATCTCTAAGACACTCCAGCAAAGATGAGAGAGGGTGAAAAATGGTCCCAGTCAGTGGTATGTAAAGAAAAGTAAAGTAGCCAGGAGGAAGATTTATTTTTCAATAAGTATTTAATAAGTTGAATTTTATAGACAAAATTTTCATGTTTAAGAAATATAGTTCTCTAATTTCTTAAGATATTTAATATATTGGGGCGCCTGGGTGGCTCAGTCATTAAGCATCTGCCTTCAGCTCAGGTTATGATCCTGGAGTCCTGAGTTCAAACCCCACATTGGGCTTCCTGCTCGGCAGGAAATCTACTTCTCCCTTTCTCACTCCCCTTGCTTGTGTTCCCTCTCTAGTTGTGTTTCTCTCTGTCAAATAAATAAATAAAATCTATTTAATAAAATCTATTTATTTATTTGACAGAGAGAGATATCACAAGTGGGTAGAGAGGCAGACAGAGAGAGAGGAGGAAGCAGGCTCCCTGCTGAGCAGAGAGCCTGATGCGGGCCTCGATCCCAGGACCCTGAGATCATGACCTGAGCTGAAGGCTGAGGCTTTGACCCACTGAGCCACCCAGGCACCCACAAAATCTTTAAAAAAAAAAAAGATATTCAATATATTAGCTTCCTAGTAAACATGCTAAAAACTTGAGTTGTAATTTAATCAACAATATGCATTTAACAAGTATAGACATGAACTTCTGAACTTTTGTGAGATCCAATATTATATTTTTGTCTAATAGACTTTATAGCAGCTAAAAATCACGGTGTGGAAGAAACTCTATAGTTATCATTATTATTGAAAGAAATAAGGTGGATAGGAGTGACGAAAATTAGATATGAAAGAATAACAGAGAAAAATGGTCGACTTATAAGGTAATATTAATAAATTATCAAAGTATACCAAATTGTATTATTTAACCTAGGTAGTTTTAGCATCTTCAACACTGAATATAATGTATAAAATGCACAAGTAGAAAGACAAAATAGATCCTGTGAGCACTTTTACCAGTGTGTTAATGACCTGCCTGAGTCAGCACCTTGGGCTTTGCCTCCAGTCTTAAAATATAGTCAATTATTACCTGCTCAAATCTATACCAGCACGTCTTAACTAGACTAAATATACTCTAAGGAGAAGTAAATTATTATACTATTTCATTTTCATTCTGAGCTTCTAAAATCACAACTATTATTCATAATTCAATTGTAGTTTTGAGTATGCTATAATGTACCCGTAAGTGAAAATCATGTACTTGTGACAATGTTCAAGTCTCTTGACTCATAAAATTAGAAATATCAGAGTCTGAAGTAGATTTAAAATATCTTCTTATATGTACTCAAATAGCATATAATCCATTTTTTCTTTTTCTCCATATATAGTTATATTTTAGATTACAGCCTTTTGAGATGATATCACATCATCAGTTGCAAAATAAACCAAGTATAACTGGGGTTTTGAAATCACTGCCAATGATTACAGAGACATACGGCATACAGAGCAAATTTCATTCATTCAAGTAACAGTTGTCAGTTTGTAGTTATTTGGACTAACTCCCCATCCTACCTCTTGGTTCACAGCCAAAAAGCAATTTGCATTTTCTTAATTATTCACAAACTTGGGGGGGAGGAAGGGTGATATTTGATGATCTAAATGTTGTCTCTGCATTCCTTGTCCATCCAAAATAAAAATAGATAACGTTGGTATAAGTAGCATTTTGTTGGATAGATGAGAGATTACCATGATTTAAGACTTAGAATTGCTTGAACTTTAGAGTCAATCCAATCATCTAATACCTTGTTGGGAATTTCAATAGTACAATTCATATTATTTATAATAATAATAATAATAATAATAGTTACATCTATTAACTTAGTTAGGCACATAAATTGTACCAAGTACTATATTTAATACTTTTTCACAAGTCATCTTATTTAATCTTCAATTCTATATATAGTAAGAGCATTATCTCTGTTTTATAGATAACAACAGCCAATTCTTACTGACTTCTAATTATATGTTCAATATGAAATATCTCAATGAAATAGTTACTATTTTCCAGAAGAGGAAACCTAAATTTAGAGTGGAAAGTGACTTGCCTAAATTCCCATATGTAATGAGGTGAGAGCTGTGATTCATTTGTAATTTAGGAACTCATGTTCTTAAGCACAATGTTGTGGTTATCAAGTATATTAATCACTGTAAGTAAATCTAGATGCTTTCACGGAACAGCTCCAGAATCTCACCAGAGGTCATATTGTTTGCTCATGCTTTGATACAAGTTCTACAACAGTTGAAATGTCATCTCTCAGTAACAGAAACTGAGAAAGAATTTAACCCTCTGCCCAAGAGAAAAATGAAATTGATTTGGTATGATTATGGCATTTTCTCTGTCATAACTTATTTTAAAAATCTTGACTTTTCTGTGTGAAAGAGGAAACTTTTGAATTATTTTAAGTATGAGGAAACTATTAAATTATTTTATGTATGAAATGATATCAGTACATTTCTATTTTACAATTATGACAACAGTGGCATTACAGAACACAAATCTATTTTTTGGTTTATCCAGGGGTGAGAAAGGGTAACTCTTTAAGGGGACGAATTTCATGAGAAATGATGAGCAGGAAGGAATACAATGGCTGTTGGAATTAAGAGAAGATGTAGGTAAAGCTCCAAAAGATATTTTGGGGATAGAATCAAAAGGACTTATTGAATATTAGGTCAAACAATTAAGGAGAAAAAGAGTCAAAGATACCTCTGAGATTTTAAGGTTGGGGTGCAGTGTGAATGGTAAGGAATACAATGTAGAAGTGTTCTATTTTTGTAGAATGGCTTCAAGTAGGACTCCTTTGTCAGTAGGGCAAGCAGATATACTGATTGTGCTGCATATGAATTTGTTTGCATTGCTAGAAAACCTCCTAACAACAAAACAAATTAAATGAATCTTAAATTAATCTGGCTTATTTCATTCAATCCTTCATTCAACAAATACATTTGGGTTCTGAATTGTATGCTAAGTACTGTGCTAGAAAATAGAAGAAACAATATGAAAGACACTATCTGGGTTCAGGATATTTAGGTTGAGTGGAAGGCGATCATGATTTGACTTAATGATAATAAAAACCACTTCTGGGATATTATGGCAATTCATAGAAAATGCATGGAAACCCCGAAGGGTAACAAGAGAAAGTAAAAAATCTTCATAGTAGTTTGAGGGAGGGATAACTAAACAGTTATCTGTTTTTCTGTTTTCTTCTAAACAGAAAAAGAAGACATGTTTAGGCTGAAAGAAAAATCATGTACATAGGCTCAGAAGGAAAATAGGGAATAATGTGATAAGGATAGGAAGGTAAGTATGGCCTAATTAGGGAACTGAAAATGGGAGGGCAAGAGATCAGGCTTGGGAGGTAGGAGTTGTTAGGATACAAAAGATACTTACATGTCATAAGCCTTTTGAAGACTTCAACTTGAAAGTTAAAAAGCCACTGAAGGATCCTTAGCAGAAAAAATGGCACAGTCACATTTATGCATAATAAAGATCATTCTAACAGCAAGGAAATTGGATTGGATAAAAATAAGAACAGAGACATGGGAACCCATCATGGGATTTCTAGAGAAATCTGGCAGTGAAATAACTATGATCTGAAATAAAGCAGTTGCAGTCAGAATGAAGACTAGGGGAGGAATTCAAGAATTGCGGAGGCACTAAGAGGAGAGAGTTTATGCCCTGTGAGAAGAGAAGGAAGAACAAGGAAAATTCTCAGCCTTCTAACTTAAGTAACTAGGTAGCTGATGGTGCTATTCAATAAGACAGGGAAAAACAGAAAGATGTGCAGATCTGGAGGAGGGGGGAAAAAACGAACTCGATTTTATGCATGTAAATATTTCTGAGACATTCAAGTAGAGATGTCCAGCAGGAAGTTGCATAGAATTTTCTAGACATAATATAACATTACTTGAAACTTCATGTATTACCTATCCATTCCCCTACTTGGCTCATTGCTTTAGTGAGTTCAAGTTAAGGGTTTCACTTTAATTTTTTTTTCTTTTTCACTTAACTGGTAATCTTAATGCCAGTGACAAGTAAAAGAGATGAAAACTTAAATGCAAATATGTTGCCATAATTGTCAGTCTTTGATATCATCTTCTTTTTTAAAACCTAATTATAAACTGGAAAAAGTGGAAACTTACCTTTTTGTTTCTTATGCCTGTTTTGAAGGGAAATTAACTTGAAAAGAAAAATCTAATCCATAAATATAATAACACCTAATAAAAACCCACAGGGTACTAGTTAATAGTTTATGCTGATGCCCACATATTTACAATTATAAAGTATTGCAAATTGAATCCAAACTTTATCCGCTTTCCCAAAAGAAAAATAAAAGAGTGAATATAAAAATTGAATAGATATCAAATCACAAGGAATGCTATATAATACAAATTACAAAACCACAATGTAGTTATATAAAATTATGATCTTCATGAGATAAGATAAGTGTGTATTCAACCAAAGGAAAGTACATGATTGCAGAGTCTGAAGCAGCTGGATTAAATAATGAGGTTCTTTAAAAAGGAAATCTTTTTAGAAAGCATAGCTTTCTGAAAACTTCTGCAGAAATTATCAGTACAATCTACATAATTTTACACACTTATTTAAAAAAATCAAAATTGAGCAAAGTTGACCAAGGAAATTAGAAATGGAACTCTCTGAAATGGAATCTATGGGAGAGTCTATTGGTAGGCTCTAAATGGGTTGGGAAGGTTTCCAGACATATGAAGTGGTTTAACTATTTCTGAGTACTTGATATCACTAATTGAAAGTTTCACAGTCTTTGCTGGCCACAGTGGCTGTGTGTTCCAGGATCCCCAACCTTATGCCCGCCTCTTAGAGAAAAGCTCTCATAAGAGCCCTTCTTGCGAGAACACTTGGAAACCTCACTGGCTACCATAAAACTGTATCATATCATTAAGGGAATTTTTTTGTTTTTTGTTTTTCGTTTTTTCAAAAGCACCAGAAATGTTCAGTTCCATGCCTTTGGACATTGCTTTCTTTGTCTTTGATGTGTGTAGATCAATCTGTTTCTTTGGTCCTTTATGCAAATAGCTTATCTGAGAAGACCTTTTCTTTACAAATTATGACCATTTCAGTTCATAATTTGAGATCATATAATCTCTAAGCAAGCTCTTATGTCAGTGCTTTAATCAGAAAATGTCTCTACTGAACAAAGTTTTGTTATTAATATGCAAATGAATGCTGTAAGGCAGATGACACTTTTCCCCAAACCATATTCAATTAACATACCAATAACTTTAGGTGCTCCTAGTGTAATCAAAATTAGTGTTTTACATGACAGATTTTTTTAACACTTCTTAAGTTGTGAGAATAAAGAATCTGAAGCTCATTTATTACCATGATGCAAATGCATGACATATAGGTTGAAAGAATAGAAGAATATGACCAAAGATGATGTAAGTAGAACAATGTTATAAATGTTTATTCAGGTTCCTGAATTGATTGCTGAAGTAAGGAACCTCATGGTTACCTTAAAGGAAGCACTTAGTGTTAAAATGAACAGTTGTACCCATCTGTTACATTAAAATTATGTGACCAAGTTCACTTATACCCTGTAAGTGAAAATGAACCAAAGTAACAAAAATTTTTTTAAATTCTTTTTCTTTTTCCTTTTTTTTTAAAAAATATTTTATTTATTTGACAGAAACACAGCCAGAGAGGGAACACAAGCAGGGGGAGTGAGAGAGGGAGAAGCAGGCTTCCTGCTGAGCCTGCTTCTGATCCCGGAGACCCGGAGGATCATGACCTCAGCCTAAGGCAGTCGCTTAACCAACTGAGCCACCCAGGCATCCCAAAGTAACAAAAATTTTTGAAAGATCACAATAGATCCTATGATAAATGGCTCAAACTCCTTAAGAAGCTCCTAAAGCAAATTTACATTGTTTAAGCATTTTAAGAGATTAAAATTCAAAATTAAGAATTAACCTGAAAACATTGCCTATAGTCTCTCTATATTGAGGGGAAAGAGTTCTTCAGCCTCTAAACATAAAGTATATGACCTCCCCTTTGGCAAGTCAGAATTGATATGGAATGAAACAGTGAAGTCTCTTGTTTTACTTTCTATGTGTTGGGACATGATTTTATGAAACATATTCATTCAGCAACCACTTATTGGTCACCCATTATTATAGTCACTGTTATAGGTTCTTGGGTCATAGTGTGAAAAAAAATGTCTTTTAGTACTCAAATGTAGCTCTTTTATATATTGGATGTCATTTTAAAGAATCTATATTTTATAATATACAATGCTATTATCATGGATGTAAAAATGCAGGGTTTTTTTGGGGGGGTTAAACTAAATTTTTTGAATTGTTCCAGATGTTCTATTACACAAAATTTTTGAGCATTTCAACATAGCAGTTTCTAATAGAATCGTAAAGATTTGTGTGTGTCAGCATGCTTTCTGAGTAGTGTTAACTTTGATAGTTTCTTCTGGGAAAAAGGTTAGTACACTATTTCTCTGTTTTAACACTCGTGAATCCAAATCATACAAAAACATAAAACATACTCTACTGAACATTTCTGGTATTCTTAGTCAGCATTTATACCATTAGTATTAAATGGATCAGGGTAGCTTCTCTGTAGCCAAAAATACAAAGATTTCACATTCATTTGAATTTTAACATATTTCTTATTTTAAACATGAGTTTCGGGCAGTTTGGTCCAAACATAATGTAGAGGCATTTAAAAACAGAAAGCTCGGCACCAGTTGGTTAAGCGTCTGCCTTCAGCTCAGGTCATGATCCCCAAGTCCTGGTATCGAGTCCTGCATCGGACTCCCTACTCTGTGGGGAGTCTCCTTCTCTTTCTGCCCTTCTACCCACTTGTGCTTTCTTTCCCTCTCTCTTTCTTTCTCTCTCTCACAAATAAATAAATAAAATCTTTAAAAAAATAAAACAGAAAGTTGACCTCTTAATAAATGTAGCACTCTCCACCCTCAATATATACTAAGAATTTAAAATATGTAATTTTACACATATAACGATTCAGCCTCATCCTTCACATATGCCTATTGTGTTTTATTAGGGTATTATTTTTTTCACTCACATGACTGACATCATTATATGCTGTTGTCTAAAAACAGATCTACAACATACTTTCAATGGCTCCTATTGGTATGCTACTATTTGCTGTAATTGCTCTTAGAGAAGTACAGCATTCCCTTAAGACACCACTCCATACTTTTTATGTCCACAAATCATTTTTTAGTTCTAGTAAGAGTTTGTGGAGTGTGTACTTTTATATAAGAAGAAATTAGGAAAGTGAGAAGGACAAAATCCTAGTGACATGGGTTGCACAGTCCTGTTTTTTTTTATTGATTGGTTTGACTTTTTTCCCTATACTTTTTTTTCTTCTTTCTTTCTTTCTTTCTCTTTTGATGGGGCTACTGGTGATTTGTACAGTTAAATTAAATAAAATGTAAAAGCAAAGCCAAAAACCCTTGCTAGAATACTTTTTATCTAAAAGCTACCACCCTATTATATCTCAATTTTGTTTTTTAATTAAAAAAATATTTAAATTCTAGTTAGCATACAGTGTAATATTGGTTTCAGGAGTAGATTTTAGTGATTTATCACTTACGTATAATATCCAGTGCTCATCACAATAAGTGCACTCCTTAATATCCATCATCCATTTAGCCCATCCCCTTCACCCACCTCTCCTCCAGCAACCCTCAGTTTGTTCTCTATAGTTAAGAATTTCTTATGGTTTGTATCCCTCTCCATTTTTTTTCTCCCTTCCCCTATGTTCATGTTTTTTTTTCTTAAATTCCACGCATTAGTGAAATTATATGTACTAGTCTTTCTCTGCCTTATTTTGCTTAGTGTAATAGCCTCCAGTTCTATGCACAACATTGCAAAAGGCAATATTTCATTATTTTTGATGACTAAATAATATTCCATTATATATATACCACATCTTCTTTATCCATTCATCAGTCAATGGACACTTGAGATCTTTCCATAGTTTGGCTATTGTTGATACTGTTGCTGTAAATTTGAATATGTATTTTTGTATCCTTTAGGTAAATTCCTGGTAGTGCAATTGCTGGGTCATAGGGTAGTTCTATTTTTAACTTTTTGAGGAAACTCCATACTGTTTTCCAGAGTGGTTGCACCAGTTTGCGTTCCCACCAACAGTTTAAGAGGTTTCCCCATTCTCCACATCCTTGCATTGGATCTATTCTTTCCTGTGCTGTTGATTTTAGCCATCTGACTGTTGTGAAGTAGTGTCTGATCATGGATTTGATTTGTATGTCCCTGAATGATGAGTGATCTTGAACATCTTTTTATGTGTTTGCTAGCTGTCTGGATGTTTTCTTTGGAGAAATGTCTCATGTCTTCTACCCATTTCTTAACTGGATTATTTGGTTTTTTGGGTGTTGAGCTTGATAAATTTCTTATAGATTTTGAAAACTAGCTCTTTATCAGATATGTAATTTCCAAATATCTTCTCCTATTCCATAGGCTGCCTTTTAGTTTTGTCAATTATTTCCTTCTGTGGAAGCTTTTTATCTTGATGAAGTCCCAATAGTTCATGTTTATTTTTGTTTCCCTTGCCTCTGGTGACATGTCTAGTACACCTGATGTCAAAGAGGTTGATTCCTCCATTCTCCTTTAAGATTTTGGGGGTTTCTTGTCTCAAATTTAGGTCTTTCATCCATTTTGAATTTATTTTTGTGTATGGTATAAGAAAGTGGTCCAGTTTCATTCTTTTGCATGTTTTTCTCCAGGTTTCCCAACACCATTTGTTGAAGAGACTGTCATTTTTCCACTGCATATTCTTTCCTGTTCTGTTGAAGATTAGTTGACCATATAGCTGTGGGTCCATTTCTAAGTTTTCTATTCTGTTCCATTCACTTACATGTCTATTCTGTGCCAATACCATATTGTCTTAATGACTGCAGCTTTGTAATATAGCTTGACATCCAGAATCGTGATGCCTTCAGCTTTGCTTTTTCTTTTTCAAGATTATTTTGGCTATTCAAGGTCTTTTTAGTTCCATACAAATTTTGGGATTGTTTGTTCTAGCTCTGTGACCAATATCTGAATTTTAAACCTGATCACATTTTTCTTTGCCCTACCTTACATTAGAAAATCAGCATATTAAATGGAAGCCTTTAAGTTTTCATTTTCTTTGGCCTGAGAGCAGCACTTGAACTTTCTTTACTTGCTTCTTTCTTGAAGCACAATCTTTGCTTGGTTCCAATGATACAGCCATGCGTTGGTATTCCTTTTACTTTTTAAACTGCTTCTTTTGACTTCTCTGCAAAATGGCATTCCTCTACCTGGGCTTTTCATGAAGATCAGGGTCATTAGTATTTCTCAATGTTCTCCCTAGGTAAGTTCATCTACTCAAAATTTTTTATTTCCAGCAGAGATCTCCTTTTAAGATTCAAATCTTAATATCCAATTCTCTGATTAATATCTTTTTTGGATGTGGCAAAAGAACCTCCAATTATACATTTCCAAAGTAGAACTTTTTACCATGATCCAGATCATTAAATCTGGCCCTTTCTGTTGTTTCCTTTCCAATGAATGGCATCATCATATTTTATTTTGTCAAGCCACAA
Source organism: Spilogale gracilis (assembly GCA_004023965.1). Taxonomy (NCBI): domain Eukaryota; kingdom Metazoa; phylum Chordata; class Mammalia; order Carnivora; family Mephitidae; genus Spilogale; species Spilogale gracilis. The sequence continues at coordinate 19,503 of PITA01013418.1, read as the reverse complement.
AATTTATGGCTTGACACCATCATCTTCACCAAAACTAAATTCCCCTGATTCTATCTCTATAATCAAGGCATCATTGTCTTGTTGATTGTATCTCTTAAATATCTTCCATATTCATTAACTTTTCTTTTTCACTACTTCTCTCATCCAAGTCCAAAGAACCATTATTTCTTACAAGGAGTACAATGGGAGGCCCCTTGATAGCTAGCCAAAAAGCTAGATAGAAGTTAGGTAGGTAAGTAGACAAAATTTATTTTCCATATTAAATCAAACATTTTTAAAAAGGTAATGTTATCATGTTACTTTTCTCTCTCCTGTTTCTCCACTTTCTCTCTCATATACACACATGCATACACACATATGTGCATACTTAATCTTCCCCATAGTGTGGGACATTAGATTACTATTCAGAATTTTTCAAAGATTTTCTATCCCCAACAGAGGAGTGGAGTATATTTCTCCAACCCTTGACTTAGTTTCCAGCCATATGACTTGCTTTGGCCAATAGCTGAACTCAGAAGTTCAAAAGTTCAAAGCCCAGATCTTCAAAAGACTTGAAATTTTCCACCTACCTTCTCTTGCCTCTGCCATCAGTAAAAGAACCCACCCAAGCAAGCCCATGGCCCAAACAAGAATTAGAGACATAGCAGCAGATTTGAACTGTCCCTCTCATACCCATCCCCCCCAAAAAACATAGCTGTGTGAGCTAGATAGTCTTACCATTATAGGCTTCTGATATTTGTGTTCTTGCTTGTTATGCAGAATTATGGACTCTATTAATAACTGATACTTGTGGTTTCTTATTTTTCCAAATATGAAGTAGAATATCTCAAACATGGCCAAAAAGATCCTGTACAGTTTGTCCCCCTATCTCATGTACATCCTCATTTCACACTAAATTCCCCACTCCTCTGGACCTGGTCATGATGGGCTTCTTCAGTTTTGTGAACTTGCCAATAATTCCTTACACCATAGAAATTTATCACCTTGTTATGTCTCTTCTTTCTTTCTTAATTCCTTCTCATCCTTTAGAGTCAGTTCAAGCATGACTTCTTCAGGACTGGTTTGACACAATTTCTATTCCACATTTGTTTGTGTGATTTTGTAATTGGTTTCCACCACTAAACTTTAATAATAACAGGGCTGTTTAAATGTTGAATGAAGTAATTAATGAAAGAGGTGAACCAAGCCTGATGTGAATCACTTTCAGAGGTACCATTAATTACATTTTTTACACTTTCTGGCCCAATATCACCTACAATTTTCCTTTTCCGAATAGTTACATGTGTATTAAAACAAGTTATAGGGGTGCTTGGGTGGCTCAGTTGGTTGAGCGACTGCCTTCAGCTCAGGTCATGATCCTGGAGACCTGGGATCGAGCCCCACATTGGGCTTTCTGCTCGGCAGGAAGCCTGCTTCTCCCTCTCTCAGTCCCTCTGCTTGTGTTCCCTCTCTAGCTGTGTTTCTCTCTGTCAAATAAATAAATAAAATCTTTAATAATAAATAAAAAATAAATAAAACAAGTTATAAGTGGTATAAAAGAAATTCAATAAATACATTGAGTTGTTTTTTCTCTTCATAAGTCCAAACAAGTAAAAATGATAAATTTCTTCTTTAACTTCTCTCTAATACAGTAAATTAGTCAAGTTGAGAATCAATTCATCCTCTTTCTCTATGCTTTCTTGGTGTCCTTCTGTAAGATGTTTCAATTTCTATCAGGATAAATACTAACTTTACCACCAAGACTGCATTAAGACTGTGTAATATTCTGTTTAAGTAATAACAGATGTGAGTTATAAATTTATAGCTTTTGTTTCCAATTTCCAGCCTCGGGAATCAAATCATCTCCAGTATAACTGTACTGGACTTAAAAATGGGTTCTCTACATCATTATAGCAGCATAGTTTTAAACATATAATAGATGGTTAATTTGTATTTGTTGACATGTCAAAACTTATTAGTTATAAGGAATTGCTTTTTCCACACATACCATGTTAGGATCAAGACAACAGGATAGAATTATCTTCATTGTCTCTTTCCATTTCAGAGAATTTTCTACCACATTCAAAAACTGCTCCTTAGGGCACCTGGGTGGCTCAGTTGGTTAAGCAACTGCCTTCGGCTCAGGTCATGATCCCGGAGACCCAGGATCAAATCCCACATCAGGCTCCCTGCTCAGCAGGAAGCCTGCTTCTCCTTCTCTCCCTCCCCCTGCTTATATTCCCTCTCTGGCTGTGTTTCTCTCTGTCAAATAAATAAAATCTTAAAAAAAAAACCAAAAACTGCCCCTTATTTAAAGTGCAATTCATATCATTTTATATCTCCTCTTGCATTTTTTGTCACAGTCATCCTCCAGTCTTCCACATATTCCCTTTGGAGAGAATGTTAGTCCTTTGTTCACTGGGGTTTTTTGTTTGTTTTTGTTTTTGTTTCAAAGCCAATAATCTTCATTTCCACCACAGCAGAAACTCACCAACTTAGGCTTATGGTGGACAACTTCAGAAAATTTCTATAACAAAATTGATAGTATCTCTCTGTGCTATTTTTATCCATTCATCTTTTCAATTGTTTCCATTCTTCATTGAATTGCATTGTTTCCTCATCTGGCCTCTATCTCCTCTATTTGTGCCAAATCATTTCAGCCTATTATCCCTTCTTAGTGTTATTATCCTTTCTGTTCATCCTAATTATTTTGATATACTGTCCCAAATATTCACTTTTAACTCTTTGATGTACATAAGTGTGCTTGTGTGTTTGTTCCTAGTTTTCTAGATAATTTCAAATATCTCCTAGTTCTAAGATGTAATTATTGACAAAAATAATGACATGGATATTCTTGCCATTTCAACCTCACTATTTAAAAGTGCTTGGCTTGGTCATGGAATGCTGAGGATCTGGTATAACTAATAAGTATTTAAAAGAAGAATGGAGAAAAGTGTCAAATATTCCAAATTTGATCAAAAGAAGTTGCATCTTGGTCTTTAGATAATAGATGATATTTGAAATTACTTTTAGAAGAGGGAAATGATATTGCTCAATCTGTCCTAATGTGTCATGTTAATATAAAAAATAAGTTATTGCAGTATGAATTTAGATTAATATAAAATCAATGTTAGAGAAGAAATGAAGGTGATAAACATAGAGGTTTTGTTGGGTGTTAGCTAAATATTTAATATTTAAAGTATTTCTTAGTGTGGTTCTCACACCCGGCTATTTATCACAATCATCTGTGAAACTTTTTTTAAAATGCTGAGACCAAGGCTCTAACCTTGAGTTTATAATTCTCCAGGTCTGCTGTAAGGATGAGGAATCTCTATTTTTCATAAGCACCACTAATCACTGTAATGTATGCACAGGTCTGAGAATCACTACCTTATAGGAAGCAAAATTCAGGTCACTTTTATCCCTCATATATAGAGTTCTACTTTTTCCTTCCTTTTATCATAATCAGTCATTTTAGGAGAAAACTCTAAGCAAAGAGTATTTTCCTATTTATTCGAGTAGAAACCATTTCTTAGGGATTGAAAAAGCTGTCCCCTGTGGGCCACATTTCCCTTAGTCAAAGATGTTTTGCATTGTCTTGCTATCAATCATTCTCTCAGTAGTAATCACCTATCAATTTCACCTCTCCTGTCAAGTGATTTTTATGGTATCTACGATTTATGTGTCAGGAACCGCTTTCCAGTGCAAGGCATCAGGTTTGAACACTGTTTACAGGACTAGGATCTATCTCAATGCCATGTGAACAATGATTACCCTGAATGCTGTTAAGAAGTAGTTTGAACAGCTTGAACTTCAGTGGCATTTATTCCCACAGAATCAGACTAACTCAGACTGTTGGATCTCTTTTGCCAAAAGACATGAACAAATAATGTCTCCAAGTTAAGAGAATTTAGTTGATAATTCAAAATATATTAAATATTATTCTGTCAATCATTATATGTGGATTATCGATGCATAGGACAATAAAAATATAATTTTTTCACTAATTAAAATCTGCCCTTATTATCATTTAAATAAAAATGCAGTCACCTTTGCAGTAACACTTTAAATCTGAAGTCTGAAATAAATTAAAACTGACTCAGACATTTTGGTCTTTAATTATTTGAAGAAACTGTTTACTTAGACCCAAAAAGCAAGTTTCATTTCACCAGAAATGAGCTTCCTCGTGGTTTCATCAGCAAAATTAAAATGCCTGGTTTGGTGGTTCTTGCCACACAAATATCAACAATTGTCCCTGCTTCTTACCCCTCCAATTACTCAATAAATAATAAAGGAAATTTTCAGGTTCTTTTTTGCCCCAACATACCTGAAGAAAACCAATATACTCAGACTGTACAATTTGCAAGGTAAGGGGATTTAAGAGTCATGCAGTACATCCTGGATTGCTTTAAATCCATCTCTGCATCCAACATTTTGCTATATTCTCTTATTAATACTCTCCTGGGGCATAATAGCCCTAATATTGTCTTAAGAATTATTTGAAAAGAACCAGAAAATGCTAAAACATAAGCAATATCACTTAATAAAACTTAGTAGACAATACCAATTAATAAAAGTATTTATAAAACTACCATGTTTTTCTTTTGCAAAGAGCTATTGCAATGTGGATTTTAATATGCTTCTTAATGTATACTGCCATACCTTATAAGGCCTGTTTACTGCTTGGGGAATGTGTGTGTGTGTGTGTGTGTGTGTGTGTGTGTGTGTGTGTATGTTGAAAGTGGTGGTCGTGGTGCTGTTAATATAGCCACTCTACTTGAGTTAATATATGTCACTATATCAAAACAAGGGTTGTGTGATCCAAACTTAGAGCTGAATAAATTCCAGTCATTGCAATCATATCTCAATAAGATTAGGGGACATCCAAGAGTATTGTCAAGAGAAATTCTTATTAAAAATATCTGTCTTTCTGTCTCTTCTTTGAAAGTTGCTGAGAGGCTCTCACCCTCCTCCTTCAGCTGAATTCAGTTTCCTATCTCTTCCCAGTCCCTCCCTCTAACTCACTGCTATGCCTTCTGCTGTGCTGCAGTGGAAAGCAGTCCATCCTTTGGCCATTTTCTGAATGAATCACCTTTGTCCTCTCTACTCTTTTGCCTTTCAACAATTCTCACCATGCAAGAGTCTGGAGAACCAGACTAGGTTAGAGCTCCAGGGAATCAAAGAGAGGACAAAGACTAAGAAACACATTAATAATTTGAAACTTTCCTCAAAAATATGCAAAACAGATATAATATATTCAGTTAAGTCTTGAACCTGAAATGCTGGCTATTTTAAAGGAAGGAGAAATTGCTTTAAAAATATTGAATACACTTGATAAAATATAAAATATTTAAAAATATAAGTGGCATCACTTATATTTTTTATATTGTGAGGTCTATATGTATGTTTCCAAGAAAACTCATTATACATAATATTTTTACTTATATAGTTATATGTAAATAGAATATAACATAGACCCATATTATATATTTATATATGATATATGATACATATACTTTTTTGTTTATTTCTCATATAGAGAACACCTGAACAAATTGAGTTTAAAAAGAAGATATCTGGTCTCTGTATCTCAGGAATAATGGAATCACCAGCTGTCCTTCTTGTTCTACCAGCATGTTCTAAAATTCCTATATGGACTTAACCTCAGTCGTTTAAGGATAGAATTCAATAAATTACTGAAAAAAAAAAAAGAGAGAGATCGGTCTCTTAAGAAGTTCTGTTGGGCTGTTGAGCATTAAGTTTATATTCTACCTAAATGTTCAAAAAATGGTTGGTACTTAAAGGATAGCTTTCCTAAGTTTTATTTGAAAAGATGAAACTTAAAAGCTGGAGATAGAACTAAAAGTGTTCCTGATTTTTCATATTGTCATTAAATTCCTCATTAAATGAACAGATTAATCAAGATGAAGCATAGAGAGCTAATTCATTCATTTTTGTTTAGCAAGCCTCCCTGGTAGAAATTTGTGGATTTAAGAATTAAAGTAAACCCATTATGTGGAGGAGAGAATATAAATGAAAAGGAGTAAGAAAATATAGATAGCAATGATAGTCTAAAGCATGGTAACAATTCCAATTTTAATTTTTATTTCTTTGGGGATAGTCTTCATGTACATCTAAATAGCTTCGAGCCAAAGCAACAAAGATCATTTAAGTATCAGAAAGTGTCCTATATAGAATTTAAAATCATGTGATTATATTCTCATCCACTGATTTAGCCCTCGGGTACCCAATCTGTCACTCTACTAGGGGATTACTGACGATTAATTAGCATTTCTCCCTTGAAGTGATCCTTAGAGTCTTAAAAAATCAGCAATGCAGTCTAAGTCATTTCTGCTAACCTATTCTATAGGTGTTACTTCTTTTATTTTATACAAAGCATTCCATAGCCACATGCCTTGGGAGAGACTAATTAAAATCACTGAAGGAAATATGATCAGCCAGACAAGGCAGAAAATAAATCTAGGGGGAAAAAATCATTTACTGTTTGCTGCATTTTGTAATCAAATGTTCTTCTTAGATGCTAAAAGAATATATTTCACTAGAAGTTATCAAGCAGAGGTACTGTGATTTCCCCTCTTTATTTCCATTGTATAATAACATATTTAAATGTTCAATAAATATTTTATCATTTTATTTTATTTTTTAAGATTTTATTTATTTATTTGACAGAGAGAAACACAGCTAGAGAGGAAACACAAGCAGGGGGAGTGAGAGAGGGAACAGCAGGCTTTCCACTGAGCAGGAAGCCTGATTCAGGGCTCAATCACAGGTTTCCGGGATCATGACCCCAGCTGAAGGCAGATGCTTAACGACTCAGCCACTCAAGCACCCCTGAATAATATTTTAAATAAAAATCACTTATATTAAATTTGAAAAAAAATTAACAAGGCTTTATTCTCGATAGTAGGATATACATAAGAAGTAAGACATATATTTGGTAGGCTGAGCAGTTTGCTCTAAAACAACACAAGGCGATTATCAGAATTAATTCCAGGCTACAAAGATCTGTAGGAGGGAAGAGTGGCCAGGCTGGGCCTTGATATTTATCTAATAGGTTTAAGGTTGAAAAATATATATTTCATCTATAAAGAGAACATTATACAACTTCTAAATAGTGAATGATGGTTCAGCAAGCATCCTCAAAAAGTATCTCTTTATGGAAGGCATAATCTGAGAAATAAGAAACTGGAAATCAAAATTTGTAAATTTCTTTAGATTCTGTTTTGATGCTCAAAAGTACATTTTATAGCCAGAATTTATGTCCAATATAGTTTCTGGAATCCAGAATTAAGTTTTTCCTCATTTGTAGGAAAGGAACTGGCAACTAATGGTTTTCAAAGTGATTACCATTATTTAAACTATGCCAGTAAAAGTATATTTTCCATCTATATATAAGCATATGGGCGCATGTAGGATATGTGTGCATACACACACACACACACACACACACACACACACACCTACAATATTCAGAATTCTGGAGCTTTTTATTTTTCTTAATCAGTTATTACCAGAGAGAAACCTCAAAATTATCGTCAAGATCCAATTATTTTTTATTGTACATTATTTTATTTTAAATACTATTTATTTAGATTCTAAAATCTGTTTTGTTGTTGTTACTGGCAAAGCAGCCATTTTCAAACTGCTCTCTTCTTCTGTTAGGCATTTAGTTCTTCCTTTTTATCTTTGACTATTCAAACATTCATTTTAAAGTCTCCTGTAAATCGTTTTGTTAACACCAGCCTGTCACTTGTGAATGCTCTGCGTGATTCACTGTCATGTCAGTAATGTCACCTTATGATTTATAATTTTCGTGATTTCTTCCTCAGAAGACTTGCCTCTTAAGTATTTCTACATACATGGGCCATGGACGGCCAAGGTGGCCTTTTGGTGTTATTTTGCAGGTGCCCCCTCCATGGCCTTACAGAGTACACTGATGCAGGGACAGTTCTCAGCTGGTCAACACTAGGGGTAGCTGAATCACATGAGTGGTACAAATTCAGCTTTTTCCCCTGCTAAATGTGTGTTCTCACTGCCAAATTTTTACTAGGACTCTCTATCCAGGGAGCAGGATCCCAAATAAAGGAGCTTCTATACTCATGGAACTTGGGATCTAACTGGTTCCCCAGCGTGGAGGCCCAAACCCCATCCTTCTTTTGGAGTTTTTATGGAAGCTTTATTAAATAGGCATGATCGATTAAATCATTGGTCATTTGTGATTCATGTGACTGATTCTAGCATTAGCCCCATTCCCCTCCCTAGAAATCAGGCATGGGACTTTGCAAATCTCCAACCCTCTATTCCAGGGTGGGTTCCCCTGGCAACCACCCTCCCCATTAACATAAATAAATTAACATAAAGTTGTAGGGGAAAGGAACTTGTTATGAATAACAAGACACCTATTTCACCTTTATGGCTCTGAATGTCTTTTCAGAAATTAAGAATAAGAGACCAAATATTATAACAAAAGATGCCCTGACTGATCTTATTGTTCAGTAAGTTCCAAGAGATTTAGGAGCATGAGCCAGGAATTGTGGGTGAAAACCAAATAAATATGAGAAATATATTTTGATCATCTGAATGACCAAACATATATATTTCTTATAAATCATAGTATCACAGAAGTAACTCTTAATTTTCAGTAAAGGCTGTTCAAAACATGTGTGTATATTTTAGATATATGAAAGAAAGTTTTCCAGATTGAATACAGGAAACAAAGTCTGTTTGTGAAGACTCACCCTGAGATTGATGTGACTCATCTAAAGAATTTCTGAAATAAGGTTGTGATTAATTCCTACATTCTAAAGGAGCATTTCCTTGCATTTGTGAGGATGAGGTAGGAGTTCACAGTAGGACTAACTTTAATGATCTTTGCAGTTTGACTGAAATATCTTTCAAGGCACTACATCTCTACATCTATGTTACAGAAGTTTTCAAATATGTGTTGTAAAAAGTGCAATTACAGTTTTTCTCTATATACCGAAAGAATAACATGGAAATACCCTCCCTCAAGTTTCACAAAAAATAGAGAACAATTTGAATTAAGATACAACGGAATATCATTGTGCCTAAAATAATGGGCAAAGGAGTCAGAGACTTGGGTATGAATCTTTCTTGTCACCTACAAGCTGTGTGACTTTGGGCAAGTTACTAAATTTACTAAAATGAGGGGGGGGACTATTGTATAATTCCTTTTTGTTGCTCTGGGTTCTCCAGAGAAATAGATTCAATACGGTCTCTCTAAATGTAGATAGAGTTATATAGATATATAGATATATTGATGTCTATATAGACATGTTGGTATCTAGTTTATCTTCCTATATCTATCTATTATCTATTATCATCTATCCATCTGTCATCTATCTATCACCTATCTATCATCCACCTGTCATCTATCTATATATCATCTATCATCTATCTATCTATCTATCTATCTATCATCTATCTATCTATCATCTAGAGGAGAGATACTTTTTTTAAGGAATTGGCTCACACAGTTGTCAGGGCTGGCATATATGGTATTCATAAGGCAGGCCAGTGGTCTGGAGACTATGGTAAGTTGATGTTGCAGTCTTGAGTCTGAATTCTTTGGGACAGCAAGCTGGAAAGTAGGCAGTATTTCTATGTGCATTCTTAAGAATCTCTTCTCAGGGTGATGAAGAAGAGTAGGTCCCAATACTCTCTCCTAAATTCTGGTGATTTGCTGGCAATCTTTGGTGTTCATTGGCTTATAGACTTCTGCCTTCATATGGTGTGCTCTTTGTGTATTTATCTCTGGTTATTCACATTTTCTTTTTATAAAAACAATAGTTGTGTTGGATTATGGCCCATTCTAATAACTTTTTCTTAACTAATTACATCTGCAACAACTCTACTTCTAGATAAGGTTGCTTTCTCAAGCACTAGGGATTAGAACTGCAAAATATGAATTTGAACTTTCACAATGGTGATTTCCAGCAGGAATTCCACTTTTTTTCCAAATACTGAAGGAAAAAAAATCAAATGCCATATGATCAAATCAAGTCTCTTTATATTTTATTTGAAACTATATCCTTTCTTTTTGACTTTCATATTTGAAAAGTTTACCCAACACCAAGGTGTAAGAATTTAGAAATGGTTTTATTTTCTCTTCTTATTTAGCAGTCACATACTTTGGTCAGTTCTACTTTTACAACTCAGTTTTTCTATTCCTTTTAAAAATAAACTAAATTTTAGCCCTCATTACCATGTCAATATATATTTAAATAATATCACTACTGCATTTTTCAACTTCAGTTTATCTCCCACTTTCAATCCACTTTTCATGGCTCCCATGTTAATTTCAAAGCTTAATTCTGATTTTTTTTCACCTTCTGCATATGAAAGGATGGAATAACTTTCCACTACCCATTCACACCATAAATCTTAATTGAAATCTATTGTCTATGATAGATTGACTGCTAAATGGTTGCAAATCTTTACCCTTTTTGGCTCCACGCTTTCACTGTATGATTTTGCTGCTCCTTTCATCAAAATGTAAATAAATACTATTTTTCTACCTTGATATTAGTGTTGTCAAATAGAATATTCTGAAAGTGACAGTTTGCCAATACCATATCCGTGTTTTAAAAGCCTCGACATGTTTCTGTTCCCTCTATACCCCGACATCACCACATAAATAAGCTTACTAGATGATAAAAAACACCTGACCCTCTCATCTCCATTGTCCCAGGTGACAGTGCACCCAGCACTAGACATGTGAGTAAGGCCACTCTAGACCAGCCAACTCCAACCAACATATAATTTAACCACAGATACATATGTGAGCCCAACTGAGGTCATCCAAGTCTAGTCCTAATTCACAGAACCACCTAGATCAGGAGAACCACCTAGATGAGACAAAAACTTATATCTAATAATACAGGCTTATTGTTTAGACCACTGAGCTGGGGTCATAGGTTACAATGTCCCAGGGAGTGAGCATGAGTAAAGTAGAGAGGAGTGGCTGAGACTGAACTTTGATTTACAAAAATTTAGAGGCTGAGAAGATGAAAGACAGGACAGGAGACCGAGTTGGCACAATCAGTGTGGTAAGAAGGGAACCAAAACATAGAGGTGTCACAGAAGATAGTTGGGGAGGGAGGAGAAAGCTGTTTAGGAAGGAATGAGTAATACTTTGTCACTAAGCTAATTAGTCTTACATGTCTCTCTATCTTGTAAATTCCCTTATGCTCTTCTTTGTGCAACCTCCTTGTCTTTGTTTTATGCTTTCTAAATACAAAATAAATTTGTGGTAACTGTAGAAAACTTAGGAAATAAAGGATAAAGAAGGAGAGGATAAGACAAAGAAAAGGAAGAAGGGAAAGGAGAAAAAAATGCCAAAGGAAAGGGCATTCATTCTTAACTGATGCGTATTGCAGCTCATTTATTCATCAAATTTTATTTATTATTATTATTTATTTATGTATTTCAGTTTTAATCTGAGATGTGATTAAAACTATACATAAGGTGATAGTAGACAATTTTAAATTTTAAATGTATCCTACTCTATCTCATTGTCAAATGAATCATTTCAGCCTCCTTCCCGTTTGTATCATTAAATTCCAATCTGACACTGAGAAATCTGGCTCCTACCATCTACCAACCATTTTTGTTTTAATTGAAGTATAGTTGACACACAATGTTACATCAGTTTGAGGTGTACAATATAGTGATTCCACAACTCTATACATTGTGCTATGCTTATGACAAGTGTTGCTACCAGTTTTTACCATACAGCACTATTACAATACCATTGACTATATTCTCTATGCCGTACCTTTCATTCCCATGACTTATTCATTCCCTACCTGGAAGCCTGTATCTCTCACTCCCCTTCACTCATTCTGCCCATCCTTCCAACTCCTTCCCCTCTGGCAACCATGTTTGTTCTCTGTATTTATGTTTCAATTGCAGCTCATTAAATGCCCTTTTTTTCATATAATTAAAATATAAAATCCTCAATTTTGTAATGAATTTAAAATTTTTCAAATTCAACATTATATTTTAAGCATTTTTCAGGATATCATTTTAATGATATTTTAATTTCCATAATAAGATGCTTCTAACATTTCTTTAAAAGATTTTATTTATTTATTTGACAGAGAGAGAGAGATTACAAATAGGCAGAGAGGCAGGCAGAGAGAGAGGAGGAAGCAGGTTTCCTGCTGAGCAGAGAGCCCAATGCAGGCCTCGATCCCAGGACCCTGAGATCATGACCTGAGCCAAAGGCAGAGAGGCTTAACCCACTGAGCCACATAGGTGCCCAAGATCCTTTAATTTAATTTGAGTTTACTATTTCTGGACCTTATTTTATATATAACTCTTTTGCAAAAGATGTACTTCTGGTATTTATATGTACTTTTTGTCTTCATGTATGATTATTTCTTTAAAACAGATTCCTATGTATTTTTTTAAACATTGAAATGGAACTATTGAGTTAAAGAGTATGAACATATCTGAGACTCCTAATAGAAATTACCAGGTTATTTTATAGAAAGTCTCATTTATTTATTCTCATCAGTTTTGTTAAGAGAATTATCAGTTGCTTTGCACTTGTCAGAACTTGGCTACTCTTACAAAATATGCATTTTTAGGACATTGATCACTGATAATGTTTTATGTATTTAAAATGTGTTTGATTTTAAGTGTGGTTGATTTTTTCCTCCAAATAATTACTATTCATATTTACTTCTTGCTTGTGTGTGTATATAATTTGTCTCTACTTGCTTATGGCCCATAATTTCTATTGGAGTTTTACTTTTATAAAAAATACTATTTTATGAACTCTTTATATTTTAATATTACTACTTTATCATTTGTATCACAAATATCTCCCTGATTTGTTGTTTAGTTTATCCACTTTGTTTTGTATATTATATTGTTCTTCATATGGTTTTCTTTTAAATTTGCAGAAATGTTTATGTAGTCAAAGCTGTCTTTATAATAAAATTCTCACGAACATCACTAACAATTAATTTTTTATTTTGCTTTTTTTTTTTATCCTTTAAAGGGTTAGCTACCCTTTAATCTACCTGAAGTTAATTTTGTTGCATTGTGTAAAGGGGCTCAGACTAAGCCTCCCCAAAATGTGTCACTTTAGCATGTGGTGTGGATTACCACGAACTAAAGTCAATCAGGGCATACAAGACTCAGGAAGAGCTTTTATCTCCCACTTAACTGCCTAAAACAATTTAGATAGAGGACCTTGTCCAGGAAGAGAACTATCATCACCAGAGATCTCTACAAAAAATATGGACTGGTTAAATTGGGGGAAAGTTCAGCAGGGCCTGCAGATTAAAGTTCTCTGTCACCTTGTCTCTGCATGGCATTGCAAACATTTCTTTAACAAACATCTGCTCTTCCCATCTTTCTATAAACTATCTTCCATTCCCTCTGAAGTTTTAGACCACTACCTCCTTCTTCTTAGCTCAGAATGCAATATATGCTTCACTGTCTTATCGCCTGTGTGTCTCATATTCTAATGGGGCTCCTGTATGTAAATCATTAAATTTGTTTTTCTCCTATTAATCTGTCTTACATCAAATTTAATTAATAGACCAGCCAAAAGAATGTAGAAAGGTAAAGGAAAAACTTTTCCTCCCCTATATGCAACAAGAAAAGAACCTTTTTTAAAAGAATAGACATTGGTTTCAAAGTTATTTATGGAAAACGCTTCAGTATCCCATTCATATATATATAGTATATATAAATACATATTATACATATTTTTTTATCTATCATCTATCTAACCAGTGTTTATTTCTGTTTTTATTGTGATCTTACTAACCACCTATCTATTCTTAAGCTAACAGAAGTACTAGTTTTAACTATTATAGTGTTCAAATGTAGATCCTATCTCATAGGACTAGCTCTCTCACCTCCCAAACCAAGTTTCATGTTGGCTCTTAAGTTAAACTCTAATACTGTAGAGTTTGAAATTATCTAGAATCTTATCAGATAAAATATAGAATTTTATTCTTCCAGCTAATTTTTTTGCCATGTCAATATGTGTGATATTTTTATTGAAATTATCTTATAACTTAAATTTGGCAAGAAAATATAGAAATGTGAGTCATATCTTAAATTATTCAAGTTCTTTTTACATTTTGCCATAAAGGTTTGTGATTTTATTCATATAGTCCCATCCATTTCCTTTTATGGCTAGTTGGTGGCAGTTTATTTGGGGGCAGCTGCTGTAATTTGACTTACTTATACATTACACATTTCTGGTTATTACCGAAATACAATTATCACTTGATTTTATTTCTTTCTATAATTTTATTTTATTTTACTGGGAAGGGTACTATTCTGAGATTAAGCCCAACAGGTCTGCATACATTTTGGACAGTAGCCAAGACAAAATGCTATTTCAAATTGCCTGCACTTTCTTTTCCCATGGCTTTAAAGGTAAAATCTAATTTTTGTTTTTGAGGCATATTCTTCCCACTTTGGTGTGACCATACTAGCAAGACTTTTTATACATGCCAATATAAAGGAAGTTCTGAAAATGGGATGGTATCAAAAGACCAAAGCTTCTGTTTGAGATATTAAAAATTTAGGGTAATAATAAACTAGGTTCTTATTTTGGATATTAGCTATACATTTCATTTTTTTTTCATTTTGGGGGTGCAGGTGGAGGAAAGAGACATATTTTTAAAAATAATACTGCTCAGGCCGGATCCAAGGAAAATGGAGCTCTGGGGAAGTATCTAGCCAGTGGACTAGATGAGAAATAAATACCTGATTATCTGGTTTTCAGATTTCATTATATGGATTGTAATTCCTTTATGTTGTCCTCAAGCATTTGATAAAATTTGTTTAACAAGGTAGGCTTATTTCAGCAGTGATTTGGGGAATTTGAAGCATAACAGGGTAGGAAGAGCTGAAGCAGCCTGGAAAACTATTCATGGAAAGGCCAGAATTGTTGAGTGTGTACACTTTAGAAGGATAGTTCTGTGGGATATGTAAAAATACTCTTCCTGGAGGATTCTCAGAATAATGGGGAGGTGGAGTGGACTACCTTCAACATGGATGATGGT
The DNA here is from genome assembly GCA_004023965.1 of Spilogale gracilis. NCBI lineage: Eukaryota > Metazoa > Chordata > Mammalia > Carnivora > Mephitidae > Spilogale > Spilogale gracilis. The sequence goes on along the minus strand of PITA01013418.1, from coordinate 4,444 downwards.
TTCTCACACCATATTACTTGAATATTAAAGCAAAGACATCCACACATATTCACATTATTGCCTTCTGCAGACATCTATCCCCAATAGAGAGATTAGAGATATTATTTCAAGTATTTTTTTATTTTATATATAGCTTTTAATAAATTTTCTTATTAAATTTAATAGTTCTCAGTTAATTCTCTAGGGCTCCTAGGCATATAACTGTGTCATCTGAAAATCTTAATTTCATATTTTTCCTTTTTAAGAGTTTCCTCTCTTGTATGTTTCATTTATTCATACTTTGGTTAGAACATCCAGAATCATATAAAATAATAATAGCAATTATAGACATTTTTGCTTTCTTCCTGGTTTTAATGAGTTAGGCTTTTTGTACATCATCATCAAGTTTCATGTTGGTTCTTGATTTAAAGTACATATTTTACACAGTTTTAAGGAAATACTCCTGATTTAGTCTTCCTTAAATTTGTCAATATTTTTAAAGATTATTAAATAACATTCAGAATCTCTTGATGTGGTATTTTCTCATTTGTCTTATTGATATGATAGTAGATTTCTAATGAACAAACTACCATTAAATTCTTAGGATAAATTTTATTTGATTGAGGTGGATTGTAATTGTTTTACATTTTTGGCTTTGGTTTCATGAAACAGAGACTCATTGATAGGAGGTTACACAAAAGAGGAGGAAATTTATTGACATATAAAGAAAATACATAACAAGGAAGAAGAAAATCATTTGATAAGCCAGATTTCTTAAATTTCTCACTCCTTTGACAAAACAGTAGGGAGTGCTGATTGACAGCTTCAAAAAAAGTCCACATGACAAGGAAGATTTTTCATAAAACAGAAGCAGAGTAATGTTAGCAGAAGTAGTGGTAAGGGATACAAGAATATAAAAAAATTTAAAAAAATAAATGACAGTTATATATATAGTAAATGTAATGCTGATTTCAATTTGTTAGTAGTTTATTTAGAAGGTTCACATTTACATTAGTGATATTAGTCATTGATATTTTTGGTTCTGTCTCTTTAAACTTTGTATAAAAATTAGTATAGCTAAATAAAGGGATCTCTGTATGTCTTTTTATATTTTCTTCATTCTCTGAAACATAGCATAATAATCATGCTTGAAAGTGTGAAGAACTCAGCTAAAGAATTCTCTGGGTCCATGATTTTCTATAGACATAATTTTCTCCATGATTATTGGTCTCTTTACATAGAATATAGAGTCCATCTTAATTATTTCTATGTTCCAGAGCTTTCACTACATTTAATTTTTCAAATCAATAAACAAGGAATATAATGAGAAATTTAAAATGATAACTTGATTTTACTCAAAATCAGAAAGATAAATATAGAAAATTTAAAATTATTATTTAAATATAGTCACTATTTGCTCACAAATTTATTTTATGTTTCTTGTCTTTTAAAGCATATTTCCATACATTAGTATATTTTACTTTATACCTTTGTTCTATTCATTATTTGTTCTCTGATTATTTGTAATATGTATTACTTATAGTTATCCTTATTACCTACTCCTTGAGCTTAATGCTTGGATCATGTCATTTTTTTTCCTTATGAATAATAAAGTACTACAATTTTAAGATATAAGCCCATTCATGAATTCATAGAAAATCTGTTATTATATATTTTATTTTCCCTTCAACTTGTTTTATTAAAAAATATCCTGATGGCAGTTTTTAAGTTTTAAACTTCTATAAATTTCTTGTCCTATATAACATAATGTGAATAATATATGCAGATACTACTTGAACAGAGCCTAGAACATACTAACATTATATACATATTATTTTCCTTATGGACTATATATCATCCATATTTTTAAAATGTTCAGTAGATCCTGTAAATAAAATAAATTTATTTCATATATAGTAAAGTATTTTGATTATGGATCTATTAATAACCTTATTTTATATTATCAATTGCATTTCTCTATTTACTTTGATTGCCTGATTCATCATATTCTGAGCTAAAAATCTTCCAGTTAATTTATGTTTCTTTGAATTTTTCTTTGTATGCCAAAATATTTTGTTTTATTTATTTTGCAGTTATGTTATTTGACACATAATTATTGCTCACATATTTGTTGTGGGTTGTAGTTATGAATTCAAACTTGTTTTCTCATTTAATATTATGACTGTCTTGAATTCTACTTGTATGATGTAAGGGATTAAATTTCCAAAAGAAAAAAAAAGTCATTTGTTGAAGTTTTAATCATCTGTGCCTCAGAATATGATCTTACTTAGAAAGAGGGTCATTGCAAATGTAATTGGTTAAGTAAGGTAGACCCCTACTTCAGTATGACTGATGTCCTTATAAAAATGACCAAGTTGGACACAACAGGCATGCACAGGGAGATGCCATGTGAAAAGATATAGGGAGAAGATAGCCCTTCACAAGCCATGGAATGCCTGAGGCTATCAGAAACTAAGAGAGAAATATAGCACAGATCCTTCCCTGGAACCTTTCAAGGGAATGTGATTTGGTGATATTTCTAGCTTCCAACACTGTGAGAAAGTAGCTTTGTACTGTCTAAGCCACCTAGTTTGTAGTACTTTATTATGTCATGATAGGAAACTAATCCTTAAGATGATAGTTTTACCATTATTGTTTTTCCTTTTTTTGCATTTTTAACTTGTCTGATATGGTCATATTCTAGATTTATTTTTTATTATTACTAAAATTTTTTTTTCCAGTGTTTGAAGATTCATTCCCCATTCCCCACACCCAGTGCTCCACGCTTTAGGTGTCCCCAGTACCCACCACCAGGCTCTCCCATCCCTCCACCCCCCTCCCTCCAAGTCCCTCAGTTTGCTTCTGTGTCCAAAGTCTCTGTTGTTTCGTTTCCCTCCCTAGATTGCCCTAGTACCCATTTACTTTCCTTCTCCCACTGTCCTCCAGTTTACCCCTCATGCACCGCAAGTAAGTGAAACCATGCGATACTTGACTTTCTCTTCTTGGCTTATTTCACTCAGCATAATCTCTTCCAGTCCAGTCCATGTTGCTACAAAAGTTGGATATTCATCCTTTCTGATGGAGGCATAGTATTCCATTGTATCTATGTACCACATCTTCTTTATCCATTCATCTGTTGATGGGCACCCTGGCTCTTTCCACAGTTTGGCGATTGTGGCCATTGCTGCGATGAACATTGGGGTGCATATGGCCCTTCTTTTCACTACATCCGTATCTTTGGGGTAAATGCCCAGTAGTGCAATTGCAGGGTCATAGGGTAGCTCTATCTTTAATTTCTTAAGGAATCTCCACACTGGATTCCAAAGCGGCTGCGCCAGTTTACATTCCCACCAACAGTGTAAGAGGGTTCCCCTTTCTCCGCAGCCTCTCCAACACTTGTTGTTTTCTGTCTTGTTAATTTTGGCCATTCTGACTGGTGTAAGGTGGTATCTCAATGGGGTTTTGATTTGAATTTCCCTGATAGCTAGTGACACTGAACATTTTTTCATGTGTCTGTTGGCCGTTTGTATATCTTCTACAGAGAAGTGCCTCTTCATGTCTCTTGCCCATTTTTTGATGTGTTCATCTTCTTTTTGGGTGTTGAGTTTGAGTAGTTCTTTATAGGTCTTGGATACCAGCCCTTTCTCTGTTGTGTCATTTGCAACTATCTTCTCCCATTCTGTAGGTTGCCTCTTTGTTTTGTTGATTGTTTCCTTTGCTGTACAGAAGCTTTTTATTTTGATGAAGACCCAGAAGTTCATTTTCGCTTTTGTCTCCTTTGCCTTTGGAGACGTGTCTTGAAAGAAGTTGCTGTGGCCAATGTCAGAGAGGTTACTGCCTATGTTCTCTTCCAGGATTTTGATGGATTCCGGCCTCACGTTGAGGTCCTTCATCCATTTCGAGTTTGCCTTTGTGTGTGGTGTAAGAGAATGGTCTAGTTTCATTCTTCTATACGTAGCTGTCCAATTTTCCCAGCAACATTTATTGAAGAGACTGTCCTTTCTCCACTGGATATTTTTTCCTGCTTTGTCAAAGATGATTTGACCATAGATTTGTGGGTCCATATGTGGTCTCTCCACTCTGTTCCATTGGTCTATTTCTCTGTTTTTGTGCCAGTACCATGCTGTCTTGGTAATCACAGCTTTGTAATAAAGCCTAAGTCAGGTAATGAGATGCCCCCAGCTTTGCTTTTCTTCTTCAGCAATTCCTTAGCATTTCGGGGTCTTTTTTGATTCCATATAAATTTTAGGATTGTTTGTTCTAACATTTTGAAGAATGTTGGTGGAATTTTGATCGGAATGGCATTAAAAGTGTAGATTGCTCTGGGCAGTATAGACATTTTGACAATGTTTATTCTTCCGATCCATGAGCATGGAATGCTCTTCCATCTTTTTGTGTCTTCTTCAATTTCTTTCATGAGTGTTCTGTAGTTCCTCGAGTATAGATCCTTGACTTCTTTGGTTAG